>JACVTC010000020.1:1615000-1737666 GCA_016946835.1 Neocallimastix lanati (nom. inval.) | reverse complement strand
TAAATAAATAAATATTGATTTAAAACAAATTATTTTTTTTTTTTTTATTGTAATTTTATTATTGTGTTAATTATTATTATATTCCTAAAATTATATGAACCATACCATTTTTGATGCATGTCCAGTAAAAATAATAGAAAATAATAGAAAAATTATTTAGAAAAATTATTAATATAAATATTTATTAAAAATTAATTTATATAATGAATCTTAAAATATATTATTAATATATTATTAAAGATAATTTATTATTATTAATTATTAAAATATTAAATTAAATAATAATATTAAAAATATTAAAAGAATTGTTGATAATATAGTAAAATTAGTTATATTAATTATAACGGAGATTGAATGTTTAATTAAATTGATGTTAATATTAAAATAATTTTTAAATAATGTTAAACAATATGAATTAATAGTTATAAGTAAAAGTTATGAATATTTATATTTATTAATTAATTTTAGTGTTTCGATAAATAAAATTTATAAAATTAGTAAAAAATATAATTATGAAAATAATTTATAAATAAATATTTTCTTTTTTTTTAAGGAATAATAATAAAACATGTATTTTTTTTATGATAAAATATAATAAATAAAATAATAAAAGATAAATAAATAAAAAGTAAATATAATTATTGTAATATAATATTCTTGGAGTAATTCCCTTTTGCACAAACGCCCAACTAACATATACGGTATTTAATAAAATATCGTATCAAAAATGGTGGAGAATCCGGGCGTGCAAACCAAGAATATTATGAAATTTATATTTATATTGATATTTACTTTTTAAAAAATAAAGACAATTAAATAATTAATATTAAATTAAAATTAAATAATTAATTTTTTTATAATAGTAATATATAAATTTATATAAAAAAAAAAAAAAAAAAAAAAAAAAAAAAAAAAAAACGCCTAAAATTATTATGATTATTATTAAATAATAATTAAAGGTAACTGGGAGTTTGAACCAGAATAAAAACGAATAAGTCTTTAATTATTATTATTAGTATAGTTAATTTTTTTTTATTATCATCTTTATTAGTAATTAAAGACAACTGGGAATTCGGACCAGTATAAAAACGAATAAACCTTTAATTAAGAAATGATATTATAATAAAAAGTAGTAATAGTTTAGTATAAAAATTAATATTAAATAATATTTTATTAATAGTATATGTGATAATATTTAGAAAAAAAAATAATAGATAATATTTTAATAATAATAATAAATAATATTTTAGTAATAGTGTATAAAATAAGAATTAATAATAATAATAATAATAATTAAATGATATTTTAGTAATAGTGAATTAAGTAATAATTAATAATAATAAATAATATTTTAGTAATAGTGAATTAATAATTAATAATAATAAATAATATTTTAATAATAGTAATATTTTAGTAATAGTATATAAAATAAGAATTAATAATAATAATAATAATAATAATAATAATAATAATAATAATAACAATAATAATAACAATAATAAAAATAATATTATTATACTCGTAAAAGTATATAAGAATATAATTTCAAATTAAAATAATAATTAGATAAATGGCGGACGCTTCGAAAATTAGAAGAGACTTACCATACTTAGCAAATTATGGTAAGGACATAGATTCTTGGATAGAAGATTTCAAAAATGTTATGGAAATTTACAACATTGAGGAACCAAACAGAATTTTTATTTGGGTAAAGAACGCAGTAGAGGCTGACATAAAAAACCTTTTAAAATCTTTATGTACTACAAGAAATAATGTTAAAAGGTTTCCCTCATATAAAGAAATCCAGAGAGCCATTGAAGATTATTTAGAAATTACTCAAAATGATAAGTGTTCAATTTTAAAGGCCTTAAAAATAAAAAGAAATGAAACAATTAAAGGATTTAATTATAATTATTTAACTCTTTATCATCGACTTGACTTGGAATATAAAAAATTAATATGTGTCGATGATTATTTAAATGCTATACATGATAGGGTATATGTACATTCTCAAGTAATTTTGGCCAACTGTAAAACATTAACAGAAGCGTTCGAAGTAGCAGAACGTGCAGAAAAAGCTGAAGTACGAACTATAACAAACAAAAATTCTCAGAATGTTATGGTATATCAAAACAACATAAATAAAAATAGTAACAATTTATTAAATCATCCAATTTATAGGAGCTTAAGAGAACATGGAAATAATTTAGATAATTCATATCAAGCGTCATCATATGTTATGGGTTATATAAATAAAAACTCCACCAATAATAGAATGTTTACACCAGGTAGATATAGTAACAATAAAAATAAAAGTTTTAATAATAATAATAATTATTATCACGGAGTAGAACAAATTCAACAAAATAATACTTATGATACAAGAAGATTCTATAATAACTACGAACCAAAAGCTAGAAAATCAGTTATGTGTTACTCATGTAAACAAGTAGGACATAAAGCTTATGAATGTCCTAATAATAAAAATAATGGTAGTAATAGAAATAATAATCTTTATAATATGAATAATAATGATATGGGTAATAATTATAATAATAATTTTGATTATAATAATAATAGTAATAAATATAACAATTATTATAATAATAGTAATAAAAATGGCTACAATAATTCTTTTAATGGTAGTAATTATTACTTTAATAAAAATAATAAATTTACTGGAAATAATATTGCTAATAGAAATAATAATAATTTTAATGAGAATAATATTCCCACTGGAAATAATAATTTTAATAGAAATTCTAATGGAATAAATCAGGATATTAATACTACTAGTTCAAATATTAATAGTAATTTCAAAGCTAATGTAAATAATAATAATAATAATGGAGATAGCTTTAATAATTTAAACTAAATAATGGGAGAAGGACAACTCCCGTTAACCAAACCAAACTTCAAACTTATAATAAAAATAATAGTATTAATGAAGAATATGTAAATTTAACATACTCTCCCAAGTTAAATAATAATACTATGAAAATAAAAAATAATTATAATAATACTAATGATAATAATTTACATAATAATAATAATAATAATAATAACTTACATAATAATAATAATAATAATAATAATTCATATAATGCTAGTGCAACTTCAAATAATGATGTAATAAATAATGGATATCCTTATAATGATAATTCACATAATTATGATATAAACAATAATTATTTAAATAAGAATAATAAAATAAATTATACAAACAGTTTATTTGATGATAATCATACAAGTATTGATAATATTTATTCCAATAATAATAATAATAATAACTTAAATAATATAGAATATCTTAGTAAGAATACTAGTAACGGTTATAAATTAAATAATAGTAATCATAACAACATCTATGAAAATGACACTATTAATAAACAAGTTAACAATGATGTTAATATAAATAATACTTATAAAAATAATAATGATGATCAAAGTAACAATGAAATTGATTTAAATAGAATTTCTATAAATGATAATGAAAAGAAAATTAATAATGAACCTAATTCAAATAATATTTATAATAATTTTGATAATTACCATAATGAGGAAATTATCGCTGTTGCCCAAAAGAAAGGTAAAAATAATTCAATAAAAATCTCCCCATATACCAAAGAAATAAAGAAAAAGCTTATAGATAATCCAGTTCCAATTATTACAAATGCTATGAAGAAAAATACTATTATGAAAAGAAAATTAAACGTTAATAAATTAGCAACTACAGGAACACCTGATATGATAATAGATGAGGGAGGAACGAATGTCAAACTATCAACAGAAAAAGAAGAAGGTAAAGAATTTAAAGAAAATAAAGATCATAAAAATGTTACTTTCAATGAATCTATTGAAATTTTTGAGGATTCACAACCACCAACTAATCAAACAATAACTAATAATAATACAAATAAATTAGAATATTTGGATCTTTCTTATATCAATCAACCAAATATTAGAAATGTAAAAAAAGCGAATAAATTGAATAAAATAAATGAAATACTGAGCAGTAACAAAGATGATATACCCATCAATGTTAAAAGTTATTCCAAGCCAGAGAAACACATAAAAATGATGGAAGATTTTAATGAATCTAAAATTAAGGACTTTATCAAGGAAGTAGCATCAACCGAAGTCATAACGAAGTTAGTATATTTGTTAGACCTGTTTCCAAAGTTCAGGTCAGAATTTACAAAAGCATTAAAATTAACCGAAGGAAAAGAGAAAATAAAGAAAAATTTGAATACATCTTTAATAAATGTAATGACAATTATAAGCCAACATAAAGTGATTAAAGTTAAAGGCACTGTGGATAAGAAACCAGCTGAAATTTTCTTGGACTCGTGTGCTAGCGTTAATTTGATTACCACTACGGCTTTAAAAAAATTTAAAATTAATAAAAATCCTATTGGGAGAATATCCGAAAAAATTTTTCAGGTATATTCCAACAATTCAACTTGTTCAGATATTTATGAACTAAAAATATCTATTGGAAATTACACTTTTATCGATTACTTTAGGAAAATTGATAAGGATGATATCTTTGATATATTAATAGGTATTGACACACTTAAACGAAATAGATTTGATATAAATTTAGTTAATGATACCTTATATCATATTGATGAAAATAATAATCCTATAGAATTAGCTTCTTTATTTTATGATGTTAGCTTGAGTCCTTCTGAAAGTACAAATAGAATTAATGACGAAGAAAATAATATGAATAAGGAGAATAATATAAATAATAATTCTTCTGAAGAGAATGATGAGGATTCTGAAACTAGTTGGAGTGACAATGATAATAATAATGATAATAATAATATACTTTTTACATATGCTAAATCAGAGTTACCTAATATTAACATAAATAATTTTAATGTAAAATTACCTTTCTTTAATAGTGTCGACATCGATAAAGAAAATAATATCAAAATAAAAACGAATAATAATAAGAATGATGATAAAATTGACAATTATAAAATAAATGATCATAAAATTAATTCTAAAGTTACAAACAATATAAATCCCATACTACATTCTAAACTTCCATCAAAAATCGATTCTGATCAAAACGGCAATAACAAATTAAATAGTAATTATAAATTAGTAGATAGAAATGTTGAAAGGAAAGAATATAAGAATAAAACGGTTGATATTACAACACAATTGATTCCATCTCTTTTATTAATAACTAATGAAGTACTACATAATGAAAACGAGGTTTGCACAGACGACACAATATCTAAA
Organism: Neocallimastix lanati (nom. inval.); assembly: GCA_016946835.1. Taxonomy (NCBI): domain Eukaryota; kingdom Fungi; phylum Neocallimastigomycota; class Neocallimastigomycetes; order Neocallimastigales; family Neocallimastigaceae; genus Neocallimastix; species Neocallimastix lanati (nom. inval.). Next base: position 1,732,410 of record JACVTC010000020.1, on the reverse strand, counting down.
CTGGAAATGATTCACTCTATTGTAAAAAAATTACCAGAAAATTTGAAAGCTGATGTAGAAAAATTATTTTTAAATTATATTAGTGTTCTTGCACTGAAAACTGACGATTTGGGTTCGTCAAAGCTATATCCTCATAGAATTAATTTAATACCAGGAACAACACCTATTAAACAGAGGGCCTACCGTATTTCAAAAGTGCAAGCTGATGCACTTAAAAAGGAATTAATTAAACTTATAAATAATAACTTAATTGTCCCTTCTAGTTCTCCTTGGTCTTCTCCTGTAGTACTGGTACCGAAAAAGAATGGTCAAGTGAGAATGTGTGTTGACTACAGGAAGATTAATAATTGTACATTAAAGGACGCTTATGCACTTCCTTTAATAGATGATATACTTTACTATGTTAGCGGTGATATTTCTATTTTGTCTACTATTGATCTCTTCTCAGGGTACCATCAGATTCCTATGCATTCTGATGATAAAGATATCACTTGCTTTACGACCATTTACGGAAACTTTAATTTTGAAGTTATGCCTTTTGGACTATGCAACGCTCCCGCTACTTTTCAAAGGGAGATGAACAGAATATTTTTTGATTTAATCGGAGTATGTGTTTTTATTTACATAGATGACTTAGTTATTTATTCTCCTTCATTAGATCAACACATCAAAGACCTAGAAAAAGTATTCCTCATTCTTGCTAATAATGGATTAAAAGTGAATTTTGAAAAATGTGATTTCTTTAAAGAAGAAGTTGAGCTCCTTGGTCATACTCTTTCTACTAAGGGTATAAAACCTATGAATTCTAAAATAAAAGTTATTGCTAATTGGTTACCTCCTTCTAATTTAAAACAGTTACGTTCTTTCTTAGGGGCAATTGGATATTACCGGAAATTCATTAGCCATTTTGCCCAAATTGCTAAACCTTTATATGATTTAACAAAAAAGAATGTTCCTTTTGTTTGGTCTACCGAATCTAATAATGCATTTGAATTTTTAAAAATTCGTCTTATTAATGCACCTATATTGTCACCTCCAAATTTTGATAAACCATTTATTGTTCGTTCAGATGCATCTAAATCAGGAATTGGCGGGGTACTACTTCAGTTAGACGATGACAACATTGAGAAGCCATTATATTATGAAAGTAGGACACTTTCCAATTCTGAAATCAATTATAGCATTACAGAACTTGAGGGGCTTGCCGCATTTTACTGTGTCATGAAATTTAAACCTTTTCTCACTGGTAATAGTTTTGAGACAATTCTTTATACCGATCATAAGCCTTTAGTTTACATATTTAAAAATAAAGAACCTTCTTCAGCAAGGCATGTCAAATGGATAACTGAGTTCAGTATTTTAAAAATTAAAGTGTTATATGAAGAGGGGAGGAGGAATGTAGTTGCTGATGCACTATCTAGATTACATTCTAACAATGAAAAATATATAATCAAAAATATAAAAAATGATGATAAACATATAAAAAATAAAAATAAAAGAAATAATATAAAAAATTATAATAAAGATGTATTCAACCAAGTTATAAATAATGAAATTCAAAATTGTGAAATTAAAAATAATGAAGAAATTAGAAATAAGAAAAATACTAAAATTAATAAAATAAAAGAGTTAGTGGATGAAATTAAGATCAATAGTAATAATGAAAATTACAAAATGGAATATGAGGAAATTAAAAATAATGTAAATAACATTAATAAGTTTAATAATAAATTACATAATAATAATAGTGAAAATAATGGAGTGGAAAATAAATTGAATGTGAATTATATGGTATTTCAAACTGAAGAAAATAATAAACATAGTTTTAATAATAATGACAATAATAATAATAATATTAATCATGTTAATACTAATAATAATGATATTGATGATAGTACTGAAATACTAAATGATTTCTATAAAAAAATAATAAACCAGAAATTTGTATTAATTGATGGAGTTCAGTATTATAAAGATAATAATGAATTAAGAAAAGTAATATTTAATGATAATGAAAAATGGGAACTTATTAGTAAAGCTCATTGTTTAGGACATGAAGGTAACTTTAAAACCTACCATCGTTTGAAAAGGAACTATTATTGGATAGGAATGAATAAGGATATCAGATTATTTATTAAATCTTGTCATGTATGTCAATTATGTAAACCACAACCACCGAATGTATTTACAGAAGATTTAGCTACACCCCCAGGTCTACCTTTTACTCGGGTAGGATTGGATTTAGTTGGACCCTTATACGAATCTTTCAGAGGTAATAAATATATAATAGTACTTGTAGATTATTTAACAAAATGGGTGGAAGCTGAAGCATTAGCCAAAACAGAATCAGAAGATGTCATTAGATTTTTAAATAATATATTTTCAAGACACGGGATTCCAGAGATATTAATTACTGATAATGGCCCGCAATTCATATCTGATAAAACAAAAGCTTTCCTAGATTTAAATGATGTCTATGTACATTATATTAGTACCTATCATCCTGCTTCTAACGGAGAAGTTGAAAACAGGAATAGAGAAATAGTCAAATATATTAGAATTCTTAAAAGCCAATTTAAAGAATTAAGTAAACAAAATCAAGAATGGGATGATATTTTACCTAGTGCACTTTGGGCTTTAAGAACAACAAAAAATGAAGTTACTAAATTTAGTAGTTTCGAATTACTCTATGGTAGGAAAGACTTACAACCATTTGAATTAGCAATTAATATTGACAAAAGATTTCCTGAAGAATCAGAAGAAGAATATTTTGTTCGAAAATTTATTAATCACCATAATTGGATTTCTGAAGCAATCAAAAATATTGAAACTGCAAATGAATTATGGAAAGATAGGAGAAGACAGATTAAAAGATTAAGAAGTGAATTCAAACCAGGAGACCTAGTTTTAGTTAGAAATTTCAATCGAAGGAAACTAGACCCTTATTATATCGGACCATTAAAAATAGTTAAACAGCAATTTAATACTGTCACAGTATGTGATCCTTATACGAACGAAATTGCAGAGAGAAACATTCATCTAAAAAATGTAATTCCATATATTAGTAATTTCCTAAATTATAATCAGTAAAAAAAAAAAAAAAAAAAAAAAAAAAAAATTATGATATATATATAAAAAAAAAAAAAAAAAATTTTGATATATATAAAAAATATAAAAAAAAAAAAAAATATAAAAAAAATATTATAAAATATATAATAGTATTATTAGTTTAATAAATATTTTAATATGCTTATAGACTTCAAGGGACGAAGTCTAAGCTAAGTGGGGGCATCTTGATGCATGTCCAGTAAAAATAATAGAAAATAATAGAAAAATTATTTAGAAAAATTATTAATATAAATATTTATTAAAAATTAATTTTATATAATGAATCTTAAAATATATTATTAATATATTATTAAAGATAATTTATTATTATTAATTATTAAAATATTAAATTAAATAATAATATTAAAAATATTAAAAGAATTGTTGATAATATAGTAAAATTAGTTATATTAATTATAACGGAGATTGAATGTTTAATTAAATTGATGTTAATATTAAAATAATTTTTAAATAATGTTAAACAATATGAATTAATAGTTATAAGTAAAAAGTTATGAATATTTATATTTATTAATTAATTTTAGTGTTTCGATAAATAAAATTTATAAAATTAGTAAAAAATATAATTATGAAAATAATTTATAAATAAATATTTTCTTTTTTTTTAAGGAATAATAATAAAACATGTATTTTTTTTATGATAAAATATAATAAATAAAATAATAAAAGATAAATAAATAAAAAGTAAATATAATTATTGTAATATAATATTCTTGGAGTAATTCCCTTTTGCACAAACGCCCAACTAACATATACGGTATTTAATAAAATATCGTATCATTTTTGGTAAAGAACGAACATATAATGGATTATTAATTAGAATTTCAACTTACTTTAGAATCCATTATATTATTCTTTACTTAATATTACTTTACTATATTTTCTATACTAAAATATTTTCTAAATATATTTATTTTTTTTATATTTTTATTAAAAGTTTCTAAAATATTATCAATAATTTTATATTTTTATTATTAATATCAATATCTATAATTTAACCTTAAATTTTATTATTTTATTAAAGTGTTTATTATCAATATTAATATTTTATTTTTATTTTCAAATATATTATTATATTATTATTATATTGTATCAATATTAAACTTGTATTCTTTTTAGTATTTTATTTTATTTTTAAATTGATTATTTTATATTTTTATTCCCCACAAATAAAATCAAATCTTAATTGATTAATAATAAATATTAAATATATTATAGTTTTTAAATTTATTTTATATAAAATATAAGAATATTATATTAACATTCTTGATTAAAATAACTTTATTTTTCTGTAAAATCTTTTTAAATTTTGTTTGTTACTTTTCGTATATATTAAATAATTTAGTTTTAGTATATGAAAAATAATATAAAATTATGTAAACAAAATTTATTAAAATAAAAATACTTATGAATTAGTTAATTTAAATTAATATAAAATTTTAAGTAATTAGTAATAGTAAATATTTTTTTTTAAATATGATAATAAAATGTAGAAAGGCTTTACATATTTATTTTTTTTTCAAAAAGTATAAATAAGTGAAGTTTTTCAATAATTAAAATGTAGACAGAAAAAAAATTAAAAATAAATAATTAAATAAAATTCTAATAAAACCCGAACCATAACATTTTTAATACGAGATATTTAATAAGAATGTAAAGTGATATAATTATTATTTTAAATATTATTGTAAATAATTTTATTATTAATATTTTCTAAATAAGTTAAAATTAATATTTAATAAGATATAATATTATAAAATTATTTTATTATTTTATTATTAATATAAGTTTATTATAAAAATATATATAATATAATTAATTATGTAAAAGTACAAATTTTAAATAATAATAATATAGAGAATAATAAGATAAAAATTAGGAAGTTTTAATTATAAAAAAAAATGTTGTGTTTTTATTTTTATTGAAATGTATTAATTGAGAATGAATAATAGTGAATAATTATTTTAATAAATAAATATAATAAAGTGAATAATTTTAATAAATAAACATAATAAAATGAACATTATATTCTAAAATAATAATTTGAGTGTATTATATAAATATATAATAATTATTATACTATTTCATAAATACGATATTTCTTGATTAATTCCCTCTTGCTTTTCCCATATTTTATGATACTTTTTAAATTAATTGTATCATTTTTGGTACGGTGCCGAATTAAAAATATAATTTTAATATAAATAGTAAAGTTAAATAGGAAATAATTATAAAATAATTATATATAATAATATTAATTAAATTTAAAATAATATAAAAAAAATATTAGTAAAGATAGTAAAGATAATATATAAATTGAACCAATAGGATTTAATAAAAATAAATATATAAATATGAAAGAAAAATGATTTTTTTAGACAGACGTAGTTTAATTAGTTTAAAATTAGGAATTTATAAATCTAAGTTAGAGATACTTAGAAAATAATTAATTTAGTAAAATATAAAATAAATACTTATTAAAGTTAAGGTTTAATTATTCAAGGGAATAGATTAAAATAACTAATAAGTATTTAAAAATAATTAATGTAAAAAAAAAAAATATATATATATATTTTAATAAAACAAAACGACAACAAATATTCTTTTATCTTTTTCTTATTATTTTTATTTAATCTTTTTGTGTGATAATTATTATAATTCTTTTATTAGAATATATAATTTTATAATAAAACTTGCATTCACGAACCACCGGATACAATATAAAAATTATTCGTATCAAATTTGGCGCCCAACGTGGGGGGGAATAAATGAAAGCAAGATAAAATTATATGAAAATAATAACAGAGCATAATAATTACTAATTTTTTTTTTATTATTATTTTAGTTTGTAATTGATTTAATATTATCTTATATTGTTTTTTTTTTTTTTTATTATTATTTTTATTATTTTGAATACATATACATTTTTTTATATAAAAATATACTATTATTAAATTTTCAAAATGTTTGACGCAACAAAACTATTAAAAGTATTACCACTTCTATCCAACTATGGAAGAGATGTTGATAGTTGGATTAATGATTTCTCTAAAGTAATGGCTTTGTACGATATTATTGAACCAAGACAAATATTTACATGGGCTAAAGAGGCTGTTGAAGAAGATATTCAAGGCGTTTTAAACTCCCTTATAACAAAAAGAGGTTCAGAAATCAAGTACCCTATGAAAAAGGAAATTCAAGAAGCAATTGAAGAATATCTGAAGATTACAGAAAGTGAAAAATGTTCTATCTTAAAATCCTTAAAAATTTCTAATGTAGAAACTATAAAGAAATTTAATTATAGATACAAAAAGTTATATAATAAGCTTAGTCAAGAATATAGAAAACTTGTTACTGTTAAGGATTACACAAACTCTATTAGCTCAAGAGTATTCGCATGTTCCAGAGTAATTGTAGCCGAATGTGAAAATGTAACTGAAGCATTCAAAATTGCAGAAATTGCAGAAGACGCAGAAAAGGAAATCATTTCAAATACAAATCAGGCAATGCCATATACAGGAGGAACCCCTATGATGATTACTCAAACTAATATTAATCAAAACCCAATATTAAATCATCCAATTTATGGTGAATTAATAAATGGACAAGCTAATTTAAATTATGGATTAAATTATTATCCTAATAATAATACCTTATTTACAGCAACTAGAAGAAACGATGTACCAAAACTTTGGGGTCCCAATATTGACAACTATAATATATATAATACACCTAACCCTCAATATAGTGGCTATAATAATGGATATTATAATAACAATAATAATTATAATATGAAAAATAATACTCAATTAATGCGGTTTGGAAATTTTAAAAATAGACCATATAATAACAGATATAATCAAAATAACTATACTAGGGGGAATTCTAATTTTACTGTAAAAGGAAATACTAATAATAACAATAATAATATGACAAGTTATGATGTTAAAAATTCTCACATGATAAACAATAATAATAATATGATTAATGGAAATTCTAATGATCACATGAATAATAGTACAAGAAGAAGAAACCACAATGATGCATCTAGTGGAACTATCATGTGCCATAAATGCACCATGCACGGTCATAAAGCTTCCGAATGTACCTATACTTACAAACAATTGGCAGACATGGAAGAAAAAGGATTAATTAAAACTCCTTTAAACCAGTAAATGGGAGAAGGACAACTTCCATGAAACAAACCCATGACAATAGTTTCAATAATAATCTTGACAATAAACAAAATTATAATAATAACATAAACGACAATCAAAATAATAATTATTTTATGACGACAATACCGACTAACACATTAATGACCAATAGTAACAATAGTAACCATAACAACATGACACTTTCAAAAAAATTTCCTAATCAAGAAGATCATTCACATTTATATAACACAGAAATTGTGGCGGCGGCTACAAGGAAATCAAAACCAAAATTGAATAAAGTTAAACCATATGATAAGAATAATACAATAAATAATTTAAAAGATCAACCTACCCCTATAATTACGTCAGCAATGAGTCATAATACTAATTTATCTATTAATAATAATAATAATAATAATAGTTATAATAATAGTAATAATAACAGTATTAATAATAATAATAATAATAACAATAATATTAATAATAATAATGTTATTAATAATAATAATAAAATTAATAACAATAATAATATTAATAATAATAATAATATTAGTAATAATAATATTAATAATGTTAATAATAGTAATAATAAAAATGATGATAATAATATTAATAGAGATCAAAATGTTATACCTATACAAGATGATATTGAAATGCTTAGGGAATCTGAATTAGAAGAAGAAGATAACAATAATATAAATTATAGTGAAACAAAGGCTAAAAATAATAAAACTGTGAAATTTTCTTTAAATGAAAGTGAATCAGTTAATAACACTAAAGGTAATCATAGCACCACAGAAAAGTTAGAATATTTAGATCCTTCCTTCATTACTGAAAAGAATATTATTAATGCTAAAAAGAAAAATAAACAAGAACGTATCAGAGAAATTAGGGAACAAATTAATAATAATAAAATGAAAACCAATACTCAAGAATTACCTATTAATAACAAGGAACGTCACATAAATTTGATGAAGACTTTTGAAGAATACTGCATTCAAGATTTAGTTAAAGAAGTAGCTTCTACTGAAGTAATTACCAAGCTAGCATACCTTCTGGATCTATTCCCCAAATTTCGATCTGAATTTATGAAGGCCTTAAAACTTACCCCTAAAAATACGGTTACTAATATCATGACAATAATTAGCAAGAATAAAATTATTAAAGTGAAGGGATTTGTCGAGAATAAATCATGTGAAATATTTTTGGATTCGTGTGCTAGTCTTAATGCTATAACAAGATCCACATTAAATAAATTAAAAATCAACAAACCTGCTATTGGTACCATCTCGGAAACAATTTTACAAGCATATTCTAATTCCACTATTGCTAGTGAAGTAGTTGAATTAAAAATTTCCATTGGGTGTAGAACGTTTGTTGAATATTTTAGGGTTATTGAAAAAGATGACATTTTTGATGTCTTAATAGGTGTCGATTCTCTTAAGAAAAATAGATTTGATATCAATCTAGTTAAAGATAAATTATATTATATTGATGAAAATAATAATTCTACTGAATTAGCTGATCTATACTATGATATAGACTCACCTATTCCGAATTCAGAAGATCATGCTCAAGTTGAACATATTGAACAAAACCCTATGTTGCTAACAGTAACTGTTGTAAATGACGAAAATAACGATGCAAATGATTCTGATAAAATTAAACAAAATATAATTGATGAAATTATACAAACTATTCCTGAAAATTTCAAAAAAATAGTGAGGGAATTATTTTATAAAAATTTTGATATTATAGCAATAAAAACAGATGATCTTGGTAAATCAAAACTTCTCCCTCATAGGATCGAACTAGTACCAGGTTCCCAACCAATAAAACAAAAATCATATAGAATACTTATAATTCCTTTTTGAATTATCGATCCGATTCCATATAATGTATTAAAAATCTTTAGCCAAGAATATTGTCCTTGCCCACTTAATATATTAATATTATATTTCTTTTGTATTATGTTATACTGAAAATAATCAAATCTATTTAATTAGTTATTAAAATTTTCGTTATCAATTTAAATTTATTTTTAATTACTAAATTTAACTAAACCACAATAAAATATTCTGTATAATCTCTTTATTTTTATTTTATATATATTAATATTAAACTATTATTAAATAATTAATAATTCAATAATATATAACTAAATTTATTTTTAATTACTAAATTTAACTAAACCACAATAAAATATTCTATATAATCTCTTTATTTTTATTTTATATTTATTAATATTAAACTATTATTAAATAATTAATAATTCAATAATATATAACTATTATTTATAACAATAATATTATTAACTAAAATAATAATTCAATTTCAATTTAAATGTTTTATTTATAAAAATAATTAGTAATTAGTTTATTAAAAAAATAGTTGGCTTTACAAATTTTAATTTGATAAAAAAATATAAATACATGTAATTTTTAGTGAAATAAAATATAATCAATAACTTACTTTTATTAAATAAATAATTATATTATTATTTTTCTTTTATAAATTTAAATAAATAAACATTGATTTTAAAACAAAATTATTTATATTGTAATTTTATTATTTGTGTTAATTATTATTATATTCCTAAAACTATATGAACCATACCATTTTTGTTACGGGATGAATAAATAAATATAAAAATTAATAAATTTAGAAAAATAATAAAATATAATTAATTAAAGTTAAAATAAAAATTATATAGTTTAAAATAATAATAAACAATAAAAAACAAAATTAAAAAATAAATAAATTAAAAATAAGAATTATTAAAAAAAAATAATAATAATATTTTAGAGATAGAGAAAATAAATATAATTAAAAGGTCTTAGAGAGAGGCCTTAATTGAGATTTTTAGTTAGTAATAATTAGTAAAATAAAATAATAAAAGTAATGTTAAAAATGTAATTAATGTAAAATTTAAATAATTATAAATAAAGTATTAAATAAATAATAATAAAATATTTAAGTTTTATTTAGTATAATTATTGTGTTAAAATTATTAATTGTTTTATTAGAATATATTAATTTTCCTCAAATAAAATATTGCAAGTCCCATAAAAGTATACGATTATAAAAATATCGTATTAAAAATGGTGGAGAATCCGGGCGTTGCAATATTGGAAATTAATATGAAAATAATAATAATAATTAATAATTTTTAAAAATAAATTTTATATATATATTAAAAAAAAAAAAAAAAAAAAAATTAATTCTTATTATTTGTAGTAATATAAATAATATTTGATATATTATTATAAAAGGCATATTAATATAAAATTACATTTTAATAGTATTTTTAATATAATAAAAAAAATAGTATAATTGATTAAACGAATTAATAAGAGAATATAAATCTTTGAGATTATTATCAATTATTATTAGTTTATAGGAGGGAGATAAATAATAATATTGATGTAAAGATTTAATAAAATCTTTAATAATTAATTATTACATAATTAATTAATGTAATAAAATTACATAAATTTATGATTTACGTATATGAAAATTAATTATAAATTTATGTAAACTTTTCATAAAGGAAAAATTATTATTTAAATAATTTTGGATAATAACTTAAATCTAAATAATTTATTTAAGTTAGTTAATTTAGTTTAGTTTATTTAAAATAGTTATTCTATTTAACTTAGTTAATTTAGTTTAGTTAGTTTAAAATACTTTAAAATTAATTTCGGAATAGTTTTAAATAGTTAAATAGTTAAAATTAGTTTAAATAGTTTACAAAAATAGTTTTGAATTGTAAATATATAAACATTAGTATTAATAATATTTATATAATAAATATATAATAAATGAGTTGTTATTGAATTTAATTATTATTGTAAATAAGTTGAAAGTTTATTAAATTAATTATTGTTTAGTTTAGTTAATTATTATTTAATAAAATTATTAATAAATATTTTGTTTATAAATAAATAGTAATATATGTAAATTAGATAGAAATAATATATTATAATGTAATAATGAAAAAATATAAATACATGTAAATTTCTATAATTAAATCGATGTATTAGTTATTGACTATATGATAGCTAATAACAAAAAGAGATTTAATTTTTTTTAATTAATAAAGATTATTTTATTTAAAAAAAACGAATTTTTATTACGTGTTTTTTTTTTTTATTTTGGTGTTAAAATTTGTTATTTGTAATCTGTTTCTGATAGAACTCTTTACAATTGATGAATTATTATAAGATTGTATATTAATTATATAATTGTATTAATCAGTTTCTATTATCTTTATTATAAAAAAAATTTATTAACTATATTTTATTAATTAAATGCGCCTTTAGTAAATAAATAAGAAAGTAAATACTAAGCCAAAATGAATTCTAAATCAAATATTTTAGAAGATATTATTGGATATAAAAAAATTAACGGAATAATGAATAATATTATTAAAGGAATTGATGACATTTCAAGAGAAATAATAATGAAAAACGCGTTCTTGGAATATAATAATATTTATAAAATTTCAACTAAAAAAATAAATTTTAAACTTGAGGAGAAATTAAAAATTGTTGAAGTAAGAGAAATAAAATTGGAAAAGAAACCAATTAAAAATATTAGTAAAAAAGTAAGAAAAGAAAAAAGAAAAGTAAAAAGGGAAAATGATAAATGCATAAATATCATTATTAAAATATTAATTATTAAAATTAGTAATAACAGGAAAGACACGAAAACAGTTGAACGTAATTACAAAAAAAAAAAAAAAAAAAAAAAAAAAAAATTTGCAATTCAAAATTTATAATTTCAAAATTTTACATTTTAAAATTTAAAATTTCGAAATTTCGAAATTTCAAAAATTCATGTTAATAAATAAATGAATAAAAATAAATAATTAAATAAAAATAAATAATTAAAATGTTTTTTTTTCAGAGACTTCAGGGGACGAAGTCTAATTTCAGCAGGGAGGTCTTGATACGGGATGAATAAATAAATATAAAAATTAATAAATTTAGAAAAATAATAAAATATAATTAATTAAAGTTAAAATAAAAATTATATAGTTTAAAATAATAATAAACAATAAAAAAAAATTAAAAATAAATAAATTAAAATAAGAATTATTAAGAAAAAAAAATATTTTAGAGATAGAGAAAATAAATATAATTAAATGGTCTTAGAGAGAGGCCTTAATTGAGATTTTTAGTTAGTAATAATTAGTAAAATAAAATAATAAAAGTAATGTTAAAAATGTAATTAATGTAAAATTTAAATAATTATAAATAAAGTATTAAATAAATAATAATAAAATATTTAAGTTTTATTTAGTATAATTATTGTGTTAAAATTATTAATTGTTTTATTAGAATATATTAATTTTCCTCAAATAAAATATTGCAAGTCCCATATAAGTATACGATTATAAAAATATCGTATCATTTTGTGTGTTAGAAATTGAAATAAAATTCTTTTATATCAATTTCTAATCCACAATTTTATTTTAATAATAATATTATTAATTAAAATTGGGAAATTTAAATTTGTTTATTAAAATAAATCGAGTTTATTATAAGAAAATTCAAATAAATTTAATTTATTTTTTTTTTTTTTTTTTTTTTTTTTTATCTTTTAAAAAAAAATAATAAATAAAATTTATTTTAAGATTAAAAAAGAATAAATTTATTGCTATTAATTTGTAAAATTTTATTGTTATTATTATTTTTCTTATAATAATAACTCTTAATTTCTAAAAGAACTTAAGAGTCTCTATTTATACTTTTTCAAAATTTTAAATTAAATATTGTCTAATCTTAACAAATTTCTTATTTAGGAAAAGATTAGAAGAAAAACCTAAATAAGTTTCGATTAATATTCTAAACATATTAATCATCGGATCATTAAGTAAAACCGATACCAATCAGTATTCGGGAAAACCTTAAAGATCGATTTTCTAATTATTTTTATAATAAATAATTTTAATTAAATGTCCAAAATAATAAATAAAAATAATTAAAAATTGAAAAAATTTGTCCAAATTTAGAAAAAATTTTTTGTTATGAAAAATTTTAAATAATTTTTGATTATGTCTAAACATTTAAATAATAATTATAACGAATAAATATTAACTAATATTAATAAAATTTTTAATTATTAAGTTTAACTAATAATTGGTTAACTACTCCTAATTTTTAAATAATTTTACATGTAATAGTTATAGTACATTGTTACAAAATAAATAATGATAATGTAAAAATAATGTATTTCTAATTATTAAGTATTTAATATATTAATACATAATAAGAAATAATAATTAAAATTTAAAAATTTATTATTATTTCTTACATTGTGTGTAATAATTTCTACAAAAATATAGAAATTATTATCTCTATTAATATTAATATTAATTAGAACAAAATAAAATAATAATTTAAATACTTATCTTAAGAGAGAGTTTATTATAAGAAACTATAATAAACTTAGAAACACAGAGTGTGAAAGGGAAAATAAAAAACATGTTTTATGATAATTTATTAAAATGTTTTATTATTAAAATATTTTATATTTTTTTATAAATTTTATTTTAAAAATTATTATAAAATTTTTATTAAAGATTTAAATATTTTATTTAAAAATTATAAATATTTATTATTATTATTATTACAATTTCTTATAATAATAACCCTTGATTTTCGAAAGGAAACTCAAGAGTCCTTTTTATACTTTAAAATAAAGAAATAAAGAAATTTCTAATCTTAACAAAATACTTTTCAGGAAAAGATTAGCAGAAAAACCTGGAAAGATTTCAACCAATAATCTATACTTATTGGTTATCGTATTATTAAGTAAAACCATTTTTATGGAAAAACCTTAATAATTTATATTTTTATAATTTATTTCTATTTCTTATTAATTAATAATTATTTCATAATTATTATTCTTTAAAAATTTATTTCATTAAAAACAATTATACCAATTAATGTATTAATTGTTATATGAAAAAATGTATTTAATATAACTTCTGTATTATTTCATAGAAAAAATGTATTTAATAAATTTTCTGCATTATTTTATCCTTCTCTTTTTTATCCTTTTTTCTTTTTAATTCTTTTAGTTATTAAAATCAGTTATTAAAGTTTTTCCGATTAATTATAATTGGTTTTATTTAATAACGCGATGATCAATAAGTATAGATTATTGATCAAAAGTCTTTCCAGTTTTTTCTTCTAATCTTTTTCTGGAAAGAATCATTGTTAAGATTAGAAAAATACATTTATTTTTTTAAAAATATAAATAGCTGTTGATTTTCGTCTTTAGAAAATCAAGAGTTATTATTTTAAAAAAAATATAATAACAATAAAAAGACATTAAAATTTCAATTAATATAAAATGATTATTTTAAAATTTATCAAAAAAAAAATAATAAAATATTTAATAATCAAATAGATTAATAAAGTTCTTATAAAAAAAAACATATTTTATTTCTCTTTTTATGTTAAAAGTCTATTATATTTTCTTATAATAAACTCTATTTTAAAGATAAGTATTAAATTCTTATTTTTATTTTAATCTTTTATTTAATATTAATTAGTTTAGTTAATATTAATTATAGATAATAATTTCTATAATTTATAGAAATTATTACAATAATAACTCTTCTAGATAATTAGTTAATTGTATTATGATATTGTAGTACAAAAGTAAAAAAAAAAAAAAAAAAAAAAAAATTATTTTTTTCCAATCAGATAAATAAATAATATATAAAAAAAATTTTTAATAGTAAATTATAATTATATAAATTAAATTGTATATACTAGTAGATAGTAAAATTATATTATTAAATAAAATAATTATAACAATAACAATAATAATAAATATGTAAATTATATACTATAAATTATACTAACAATTAAATTTTTTATATTTAATAATATTAATTTATAATTTAGGATTCTAGAAGTTATTTCCAAAAATAAACAATATAATGAGAATTAGTACGAACTTTAGAAGCAGGAGTAGCCTGAGTCTTGTAACTGAGTGATTTCCGGATTAAGTTTACCCTTCACGACAAGCTGTGCGGGAGGCTCTGAACTGGTCTGTTTTAATGGTAAACAGATTGCAATCGTGGTGCGCGCGGCAACAAGACACCATTAATAGACAAGCTGGTCGTATAGCGCATACTATCACTCAAACTCAGGGGCTTCTGGAAAATTGGTCGGAAATGCTCATTTTTGTTAAAATATTGGAAGTGTTCTTCTAGACTCCGAAGTTATAAATTTCTATTATTAATATAAATAATTTATATTTAACAATTATATACATATTTTAAAGATATTTTAAAGATATTTTAAAGATATATTAAAGATATTTTAAAGATCTATTATATTAAAAAGTCTATTTAGTATTTTAATGAATTTAATCAGTATGGAAGCTACTAAGGAAACTGAAGCGTCAAAATTAATCTCTGCAATTACCGAATTTATTCCCACATTTTTTTCACCTAACGGTGTGTTGGCCCGCAATGAAGACAACACAAAGCTTAATCTAAACGAACTAACGGAACAGTGTGAATTGTTCTTTGATGAACATGCCAATTCGTTCCCAAGTGACGACTTTAGAAACGCTTTCGTTATCAGCAAACTTTATGGACCAGCTAAAAAATGGGGATTATCTCTCAAGGCTGATGGAACACTTAATTCTCTCACCTATGAGAAATTTAAGAGGTTATTGCCAGAAAATTTTGGAGATACAAAGGAACAAAGGTTTGTTTTAATTGAAGAACTTTTGAACCTTAAACAGCTTCACCTCGGAAAGGCAGCTTTCTTTACTATTGAATTCAGAAGATTAGCGTCAAGAATTGGTTGGAATGACGATGATTTTATTGACCTTATCCGGAGAGGCCTTCTTGAGGAGGTTCGTCTGGAGTTCGATAAAATCGAAAGACCAAAGACCCTTTTTGAAGCAATAAATTCAATCATCAGCATCGATAAAAAATGTTATATTAACAACCTAGCCAAAACAAATAAGTCAACCAACAAGTCGCAAAAAAGAAAAAGAGATGAGCATCCAAAACAGGAATTCAAGAACAACAAAGTACACAGGAAATTCAGAAAAAATCAAAACAAAGAAAGCATCCTTTTGGCTAACTATATACCAAATACCTCAAATTCAATGACCACTACATTTATATTAAATAATAATGGAAAGAAAATGAAAATAAACATCCTTATTGATTCTGGTTCTGCAAGAAGTTACATCTGTAGAGACTTTGTAAACGCCAACAGAATTCAAATATCTACCTTGTCTTCACCATTGAACATTCAGTTACCGAACAACAAAAGTATGAATATAAGACAAGTAACGAAGAAATTAGGCCTTGCCTTCATGGACCACAAGGAAAGCTATGAATTCTACGTAGCTATCTTACAACTTCAAGGAATATCAGCCATCCTTGGAAGAGATTAGTTGAGCATTCATATGCCATACGTAGATTTCAAAAATAACAAGATTTACTTTTTAGAGAATCACTACAGAAATCACTGCCCTTCAGCAAAAGGGAATAAATTCATTTTTCAATCTAAAGATGTTACTGCTGCAATTTTGCCAAACAACGAAAACAACAATGTATCAAAAGATAAAACAGAAACATACTCAATATCTGGTGACGAACTTTTTGATATAGATATTTGCGCCGCTTTAGTAAATGGAACTGATAAAGATGAAATTATCAACATATACTATCAAGATTTGAAAATTGTATTTGAAAAGAAAGAGGCAGACAAATTGCTCCACATCGTGAATATGATATATCAATTGACCTAGTCCCTGGTGGTCAATTATATTATGGACCTGTGTACTCTCTTACGATAGTCGAAATGCAAGCTCTTAAAAACTATTTAAAAGAAAATTTAGATAAGGGGTTTATAAGGAAGTCAAAATCACCTGCTGGTGCCCCTGTCCTGTTTGTAAAAAAACAAGATGGAAGCTTACGACTCTGCGTTGACTATAGGAAATTAAATTCTATTACAATTAGGAATAGCTACCCTATCCCAAGATTGGTTGACTTGATTGAATCTTTTAAGGGGGCAGTAATATTCACTCGTTTGGACCTTCGATCTGCGTATAACCTTGTCCGCGTTAAAGAAGGTCATGAATATTTAACTGCTTTTAGAACACCTTTAGGCCAATTTGAATACCTAGTAATGCCCTTTGGCCTAAGAAATGCCCCTCGGTGTTTCAAAGATTCATCCAGGATGTTTTATCTGATGCAATTGGCATATTTGTTCAAGTATACTTGGATGATATAATAATTTATTCAAAAAGTTTGGACGAACACATTCAACATGTTCGTAAAATATTGTTGCTTCTAATTATAAATGGCCTTTACGTGAAATTGGAAAAATGTGATTTTCATGTTAAAGAAACTATTTTTTTAGGGTTTGTGGTGTCTGTAAATGGTCTTTCAATGGACAGGAATAAGGTTAAAGCTGTTATCGACTGACCTATCCCAAAAAATATTAAAGAACTCCAAGGGTTTCTAGGACTTTGTAACTTCTATAGGAAGTTTATAAATAATTTTGCCGAGATCATTGAACCTCTCCGTCGGCTTTTGAAGAAGAACTCTTCCTTCATTTGGGATGTTAGGGCAGACAATGCTTTCAACAAACTCAAAGAAGCTTTTACGACGGAAGAAATCCTAGTTTATTCAGATCCAGAGAAAGAATTCTTTGTAGAAACGGACGCTTGCAATTTCGCTGTTGGTTGTGTTTTATCTCAAATTAGTAACAAAGACAATAAACTCCATCCGGTTGCTTTATACTATAGGTCCTTGTCTTCTGCTGAAATCAATTATACTATTTATGACAAGGAATTACTTGCAATAATCGTAGCTTTTGAAACCTGGCGCCATCACCTAGAAGGTGCTAAATTTCCAGTACAAGTAGTCACAGATCACAGAAATTTGTTATATTTTAAGCAACCTCAAAAATTAAACCAAAGACATATTAGATGGAGTCTCTTTCTCTCAAAGTTCACTTATAGGATTTCATTTCGCTCCGGTATTAAGAGTGGTAAACCTGACTCTTTATCAAGACGCCCTGAATACGTCAACAAGGATTCGACCAATGAAGGTTATCCTCTGTTAGATGAAGAGATATTTTGTTGTGCACCTTCTGACAACTTAAAAGCCTTAATTGAAGCTCAGAAGTCTGACACATACTGTAAGGATACACTCAATAAAATTAAAACAAGGTCAAATGAAGTAAAAAGTTCACTTTTTACCATCGTCGAAGGGGTTCTGCATTTTCAGAATCGAATAATTGTCCCTTCTTCACTCAAGGCTAAGGTATTGAAAATGTATCATGATGGCCCAACTAATGGTCACCAAGGAGTAGATAAAACTTTTGAGAAATTAAGAAGAAATTATTGGTGGCCAAATATGAAAAAAGATATCAAGAATTACATATTGTAAAGATGTGATTATCCCAATCACATTTTAAATTAAAAAATTTTTCTTGTGTAATTCAAAAATGTAAATTATTCTTTGATTTATAAAATAATAAGCAAAGTAAATAAATCATATGAACTAAATTTTTGAATTATATTCTTTAAGCCACAAGATAAATTTTTAATGTAATAATTTTTATAAAATTTAATTCTGAGAAAATTATTGTTGTAAAATAATATAAATGAATTAATTAAAGTTTAAAACAAAATAAATTAATAATTTATTTTGTGAAAATTAAATTTCAAAATTTAATCATGACTCCTTTAACATTGTTTTTAAATCGAAAATAAATAAAGACTTTACTTATAATATTAAAATAATAAATAGATAATAAATGTACTTAATTTTAATTATTTAGTATTTAGTTTAATTTATAATTATATTTTTCTAAATTTAGCTATAGTTTATAAATTTATTATTTAATAAAATTCATTAGGATAGTTTTATATTAAAATATATGTAATTTAAATAAAATAATATATTATCAATGTATTTAGGAAAAGTATAAATAGAAGATACTTTTCGCATTTTTTCTCGATGTAATTGTTATTGAACAAATAACTATTAATAAATATTATATATTAATAAAATATATTTTTAATAAAAAATTTTTTAATAAAATAAAATTTATTGTGTTCTTGTTATTGTAATCTATTTTGGTATTTTCTTTTACACATATCCTCATGCGATATTTGTGGAAGAAATAAGCTCCGAAGACACAAGCCATATGGTAAAATACAACCTATACCGGTTCCCAGTAGACCTTGGGAAATAATTGGCGTTGACTTTATCACTTCACTTCCCAGCTCGCAAGATTGTACATGTTTAATGGTTGTAGCTGACCATCTGACCAAAATGATTCACCTTGTCCTTTGTTCTGATGTTCCCTCCGCTGATCTGACGGCTAAAATGCTTCTATTCAATGTTTTTCGATACCATGGATTCCCTAAAATAATTGTTTCGGACCATGGTTCTCAATTTTCATCAGAATTTTGGACTTCGTTGTGCTCTGCTATTAACGCTAATCCAAGACTTGCCACAGCTCTCCATCAACAATCCAATGGACAAATTGAGCGTGCAAATGCAGTAATTGAGCAGTATCTCCGATGTTATTGTTCAACGTCCTAAAATGAATGGTGTTATTATGTTCCTTTATGTGAAATGGCCTATAACAACTCCCTGCATAAGTCCATAGGTAAATCACCATTCTTTGCTAATTATGGCTTTAATCCTTCCTGCACTATAGAGTCGCCTCCTGTTCTTCTAAAGGATAATGCTTCCGCTTTAACCAGGGATTGGTCCTCACATTTCGAAGCATTGAAGAGACACTTACAAAAAGCTAAAGAAAATTTTAAGAAGTTTGGAGATTCGAAGAAAGCTACAGGACCTTCATTCAAAGTAAATGATTTTGTATGGCTAAAAAGATATTATTTTACAAATGAGCCATCCAAAAAACTTTCTTCTCAATATCTTGGGCCGTTTAGAGTTTTCGAAGTGAGGAAGAGAATGAATTAACGTTTGGATTTGCCAGAAAATCTACATTTACATCCGGTATTTCATGTTTCCAGTTGGAGCCTTATACAAAAAGAAATCCGGAACTAGTGGATGCATCATAAAGAGGTGCAATGTAAGAAATTGATATAAATTTTTATAATTTATTTCTATTTCTTATTAATTAATAATTATTTCATAATTATTATTCTTTAAAAATTTATTTCATTAAAAACAATTATACCAATTAATGTATTAATTGTTATATGAAAAAATGTATTTAATATAACTTCTGTATTATTTCATAGAAAAAATGTATTTAATAAATTTTCTGCATTATTTTATCCTTCTCTTTTTTATCCTTTTTTCTTTTTAATTCTTTTAGTTATTAAAATCAGTTATTAAAGTTTTTCCGATTAATTATAATTGGTTTTATTTAATAACGCGATGATCAATAAGTATAGATTATTGATCAAAAGTCTTTCCAGTTTTTTCTTCTAATCTTTTTCTGGAAAGAATCATTGTTAAGATTAGAAAAATACATTTATTTTTTTAAAAATATAAATAGCTGTTGATTTTCGTCTTTAGAAAATCAAGAGTTATTATTTTAAAAAAAATATAATAACAATAAAAAGAAATTAAAATTTCAATTAATATAAAATGATTATTTTAAAATTTATCAAAAAAAATAATAAAATATTTAATAATCAAATAGATTAATAAAGTTCTTATAAAAAAAAAACATATTTTATTTCTCTTTTCATGTTAAAAGTCTATTATATTTTCTTATAATAAACTCTATTTTAAAGATAAGTATTAAATTCTTATTTTTATTTTAATCTTTTATTTAATATTAATTAGTTTAGTTAATATTAATTATAGATAATAATTTCTATAATTTATAGAAATTATTACATTTTTAATACAGAATGAACAAATAATACTAATTGTGCTAGAATAATATAAATTATTCTAACCTTATAGATTATTCTATTCTATATAATTGGAACTTTCCAATATTCTTCAAATATTACTACTAAATAGAAATCTTAAGTTAATAAATCACTAATTAACTTATAATTCCTTTTTGAATTATCGATCCGATTCCATTATAATGTATTAAAAATCTTTAGCCAAGAATATTGTCCTTGCCCACTTAATATATTAATATTATATTTCTTTTGTATTATGTTATATTGAAAATAATCAAATCTATTTAATTAGTTATTAAAATTTTCGTTATCAATTTAAATTTATTTTTAATTACTAAATTTAACTAAACCACAATAAAATATTCTGTACAATCTCTTTATTTTTATTTTATATATATTAATATTAAACTATTATTAAATAATTAATAATTCAATAATATATAACTATTATTTATAACAATAATATTATTAACTAAAATAATAATTCAATTTCAATTTAAATGTTTTATTTATAAAAATAATTAGTAATTAGTTTATTAAAAAAATAGTTACGCTTTACAAATTTTAATTTGATAAAAAAATATAAATACATGTAATTTTTAGTGAAATAAAATATAATCAATAACTTTCTTTTTATTAAATAAATAATTATATTATTATTTTTCTTTTATAAAATTTAAATAAATAAATATTGATTTTAAAACAAAATTATTTTATTGTAATTTTATTATTTTGTGTTAATTATTATTATATTTCCCAAAACTATATGAACCATACCATGAAAAATTGGTGGAGATATCGGGGAATATAATAATAAATTAATTCATTGGGGATAAAATTATAATATTAATAAATAATTTTTCTAATAAAACAAATAATTTTTTTTTTAAAAAAAACAATTTTTATATTTTTAACTAATTATTATTAATTGTTAAAAATATTAATTAATATTAAATTAAACTAATATTCGTGTATAGATTTCCGGGTTAAGTTTATCCTACATAGTAATTGGGCTAGTAGGCTCTGGACTGCTATTTTTTATATTGAAAATAGTAACCGTGGCACACGCATGACATGACACCTTTCAAGAGGTAAGCTGCACGTCAGACAGTGTGTACTATCAGATTGCACGATTATTATAATTTAATAAATGATTAATAATAATAAATAATTAATAATTTTATTAGTTAAAAGAATTAATTTTTTTTTATTTTATTTTTATTTTTTATAACAATTTATACATTACGAGGTTTAGCATTCTATAGATACAATAAATTTTATTTTATGAGAACATCCAGTACTTCCAGTACTCCAACAGAGAGTACTCCAGAAAGTAAGCTTAGCTTCCGAGAATTAAAGAAAGAATTAAAAGATTTTGAAAAGCTTACTAAACAAAACCTTGACATCAACTCCTGGGCAAATGAGTTAAAGGCATGGATAAAATACCAACATATCAAGGATCCTGAAACTATTTTTACTGCTTGTATATTAACGGCTTCTGGAGAACCAAAAGAAATTATCCAAGAACTAGAAGATGGAAATGACCTTACTGAAGATGAAGATTCTGATTTCGATAGCGATAGTGAAGGAGAAGATGATGAAGAAAGTGAATCTACTAACACCTACCCAAGCCTTGATGAAATAATAAATTATCTGAAGACTTTCTATGGACTTAAAGAAGATCAAACCAATTTGTTACGAGAATTACGTTCCATGAGAATAAAGAAGAACGAGAAAGTTAAAGATTTTAATGTCCGTTATAGATCTTTGAACCATAAATTGGATAAAAAGAGAAGAAAAATTAGTGTTTTAGATTATGCAGATTCCTTAACCAATAATCCTGACGCATGGAGAAAGGTTATGCTTAAAGACCATATTTCTATTACCAAAGCGTTCGCTATAGCTGAAAAAGTTGATCGTTTATCTATTAAAAATAGTACTGAATATTATGATAAGACTCGTTACAATCTTCTTAACTCTAAAAGTAATTTTAATAAGAACATTTCAAATGATTTTAACAAACCAAAAACCCACAAAAATGTATCTATAGAAAATCTCACTAACAAGATGAAAGAAATGAAAATTAGTACTTGCTGGTTTTGTAACAATGAAGGACATACCAAACGAAACTGTCCTAAATTAAATTCTATATTGGAAAATAACCGCAGGAAGTTTTATGAAAATCATTTAAACCACTAAAAGGGAGTAGAAGCACTCCCATCGTCAAAAAAATTGCTTCAGTCTGCCATCGTTCCAAAACAGTTGACTTAAAAGAAGATGATGATTATGAAAAAACTGCTGATTTCCAAGAAGGTACTACTACGGATTATTACGAAGATTTTGATGATGAGTCGGATGGTTCCAAAGAATTGGATTACTTAGTAAACGTTATAAAGAGAAAGGCAAATCCTAAAGATGAAGAGACTAGTGACCAAAGAGGAAAGAGGGTTCACCGTAGTCTAAGAGATGATCCTAAGCCAATAGTTACTCCAGGTTTACGAAAACAAAAAGAAAATCAATTAAGGGGAACATCGCGACCAGTCAAAAAGCCAACAACTCAATTACATCCTTCGATTATGGCTCAACCCAGAATAGAGAAAGAAAAGAGGATTGAGAAAGAGCTAAGAGATAAGGAAAGAGCTGGTACTAGTACTTCTGTGGAAAATAATAAAAATAGTAATGTTAATATTAATGAAGAAACTTCTCAGGAAGGAAATAATTCTAAACAAACTTTAAATAAATTAATTCAAAAAAAATCATCAGAAAAGTCAACTGAAATTATGCCAACTAGAATTCCAAGAAGAATACAAATACAAACTGATTGTGATAGTTATGACGTGATAAAAGATTTAATCTCCAGTAATTGCAATATTACATTTGGACAATTATTGGACGTTGCTCCAAAGATACGGTCTCAAGTATCTGACTTAAATTAGAAAAGAATAATACTAAAATTTCAGGTGCAGTGGATAATATGTGTGCTACTACAATAATAACGAACAATATAGATCATACATATAAAAGTAAACATCATGAACCACAAGAAGATGATATTACTATGGTTGATGTAATAGTAGATGGAGTTCGTGGTAAGGCTTTAATAGATTCATGTAGCAACTTAAGTATTATCACAAAGCAATTTATAGATAAATTACCATATCAGTATGAACCGATAGGAGTTAGTGCAGGACGAATACATTTAGCAACGATGAATGATGATTACTCAGAAGATGTGTTAATCAAAGTTCCCTAACTAGAACTACTTGTTACGTGTAGAATTATAGACAAGGAGGATCCATTCTATGATATATTAATCAACCTTAAAACTCAAATTGATAACCAGTTGGGTTATCAAGTATATATAAAGTTTTGGTAAAAAAATAGATTATAAATCAACACTTCAATAATAACACTAAAACACAAAATAATAGTTTTAAAGAACAAGTTTTATTAATTTTTTAAATATTAAAATCTTTATTTATTTTAAAGTGTTATTAACAAGAAATCGTTAATAACAATTACATCGATTAAAATACATGAAATTTGATAACTATTTATATTTTTATCTTATTACATTTATAATATATAATTCCTATTGAATTATATTATCTAGCTATTTATTTAAAAACAATACTAACCTAAACTAATAATAAATAATTAACTATTACTAAATAAAGAGAATTATAATTAATAACTAAAATAAATATAATCAATTCTAATTGAGTTCATTTATTATTTATTTATTATTTAAATATTATTAGTAAATTTATTATATATTTTCTATTTAAAAATAATATAAAAGTTGTCATAATTATTTAATATAAATTTAGCATAAAATGCCGTAAGTTTCAACATGACTAATTGCATAGTTTCATGTTGTTAATTTATCTTGTGAAAAACCTTAACTCTTATTATTTAAATTAAATTACATAAAAAGAAATGATTTTCAAATACTAGTTTCACAAGAGAAATTTTTAATTTATTAGTATGATTGGGAAAAAATCGAAATTATGTTAAAAATATTTTCAATAATTTTATACACGTGATTTCAAATAAATTTATTTTAATTTTACTTAAATTTATGATTAAATTTAATTAAAGTTATTTAAAGATATTAATAATATCTTTACAGTATACAACTTTTGTTTCATCATCAGCAAATCTGTCAGGATATAGCATAAAAACTAACTCGATCTTGGCTAAAAATCCTTTAAAGAAACGACGGTCTCCAGAAAAGCCAGTTTTAAAAGCAGAATTATTATTAATAAAATTGTCTTGTTCCACTTTATATGTATATATATATACATATTTTTTTTTTTTTTAATATCAGAAAGTAATAATAATAAATCAATTTTTTTACAAGAATAAAAATTAAGTAACTCGAATATAATCACAACACAAAAAAAACAAATTCTATTACTTATAACAAGTAGGCGAACAAATTTATAAAAGCCTAAAATAAAAGATAAAAACTATATAATTTTAACATCACTTCGCAAGAATGACAAGGGTTTTATCAGGGATCGAACCTGACCCACCTCTTATTTTATGCGCGAGTGAACAAACTATCAGTAGTTACCCTCAAGCGTTGAAGGTTTTATAGTTCTAGGTCGTAATTACCTATTTTTCAAAGGTTGGGTCCTTTAAGATACCCGCGTTTACTATCTACAAAATTTTTGCAAAATAGTAAATAAGAGTTTATGAAATTAATATTTGGCAAGCCGACACTATCTATACTCAAATATTAACTTCTTAAATTTGTTTACTTTTTTTACAATTACCTTTTTAAATTGATTTATTATTTATTTAATTCTTCCTTAAAGAAGAATATAGCAATTAAAATTAAATTCTCAAAAATTTTTTAATACTAGATCTTTTATTTATTTCTTTTCCGCACCGCTGTTCATTCAGTTTATCAACCGAAGAGCTGCAATGTAGGTCTTACGCCTCTGCCTACTAGCGTGGGTCGGTTACGTACTTAGAAATGTATAAAATAAAAGATTTAAAATGTGTGGTAAGGAAGTATTATATGAGACCTCCCTTATTTGTATTAATTAAATATTATTTTGATAATTTCTTTTATAAAAAGGAGAAGTGAGTATTTAATTTCAAGATTAATAATATGAATTCCGAGGATGATAATTCTAGCAATGCTGATGGTGAATACAACTAATAGATAAAATAATTTAAGGATACTTAAGAAAATATTAAAATTCATACACAAGCTTTAACAGAATTCTAAGGGAAAGAGCGCAAAACTTAAAGTAGATGGGATTCCTTAACAGGAGTTCCAAAAGTAGATGGGATTCCTTAACAGGGGTTCCTATAGTAGATGGAACAAAGAAATAGGCAAGCTATTACGACTTCTAGGATCCGAAAATAGAGATTGGGACAAAGTGTTACCGTCGGCTCTTTGGGCTCTTAGAACAGTTAAAAATTCTACAACTAATCATTCAAGTTTCGAATTAGTGTATGGTAGAGAAAATCAGCAACCCTTTGATATCGCAGCTAGACCGACCAAAGGAATTAATAAATCATCTGATGAAATCTTACTGGAAAATTTTATCAATCATTATCGCTGGACTATGGAAGCTTGTGAAAACATCAAGAATGTCAATAAATATTGGGCTGCTAGACGAGAAGAAAAACAGAGTTGGAACAAAACTAAAGAAATTAAAGCCGGAGATATTTTATCATTTTTACGCCTTTGACAAATTTCTCGATTGAAATAAATAAATTAACACATTTCTTCTTTAGTACAAAATCCAAATTGCTCTGGCCTAATAAAATTATTTTTAAGTCCATATTCCGAAATTCTTTTGGAGACTATTTTCGAAATGAGTTTAATACCATTGTTAATCAGAGAGATACCTCGATAATTGTCAAAATCGGATAGATCATCTCCTTTTTTAGGAATAGATATAATACTTGCTTCATTCCAAGTGCTAGGAAATTCTCCATTCCAAATTCTTAAGTATATTTTCTGTAAACAATTTAAACCAGAAGAAGAATTATTTACTGAATTTTCGTCATCCGGAGGAATTAAAGCTTTATAAAATTCAATAGGAATTCCATTCGGGCCTGAAGCTTTATAATTTGGAGTAGCTAAAATTGCTTCTTTAATTTCTTCTATACTAATGTCTTGATTTATATCCTATTCATTGTGTCTCGTATACCTAATTGTACCATTGGAAAATTTATTAGACCATTCGATTAATGCACTATTGATATCAGAATGGCTTGAAGCAAGTTTTTTATAGTGATTGTGCCATACTTCTAACTGTTTTTTAGTAGAAGTAGCTAGTTTACCATTTTTGTCCTTTACTGGAGAATTTGACATATTTTTAAATTTATCTACTTTTGCTGTTGTTTTAAGCCATTTCCAAGCTTTCTTTGGGTTATTAGATTTCATATATTCACATCCTATATTGATCCAATGTTGGTATTCAGTTTTCCTTATAAATATTACACATATGATGAATAATTTTGCACATTCTATTATATTTTTCAATTAATTCTTCAAATTCATCTAAATTATGATAAAAACCTCTTCTTTTAATGGCTTTATATAATTTCATTTTGAGTTTTTGCAAATTAAATATTTTTTGTGACATATGAAAAAAAGATTTTCTAACTTCTGATATTGACGTGATATTAAGTTCCTTAGCAATATTGAATGAAGTTGAAATAAATTTCTTAGAAATATCATCAATACTAATATTAGGATCTGGAATCACTTCCTCTAATACACTAAAATAGTTGTTGTCAAAAATTGATTCTTTTTCATTTATACATTTTAATCTATCCCATTTAACTGTCTTTTTAGGCAGAGAGAAAGAATTATCTGAATTAACTGATGAAAAACATTTACCTTTTATTAATAAAGGTTTATGATCCGAAATGAGGGGGAAAGTCAATAAAAGTACCATATGAAAGTAAATCTAACATATAATCATTGACAATCGCATGATCTATATCAGATTCTCTATTACCTCTACTCCATGAAATTGGGGAGCCCCATAAGGGAAGAATTTTCCAATTACTAAATTTAGAGAGCAAATTACCTAATTTCTCAGTAGGTAAATTAAAATCACCAAACAACATTGAAGGATGAGAAGAGTGACTATTTAACCACGACAAAATTTCAATTCTAGCAGCTCTAGCATGAAGGTTATGGCCACTATGAGGTACGTACACATTACCAATAGAACATTTAGTGAAATTCCAAAAATTATAAGTATACAAAGAAATAATATACTCATAAGTGTTGTTTTCAAGAGAGGCTTGACAAGAATTATGAAACCCTACATATAGTCCTCTTTTTACCGGGAATTTCATTATTAGCTTTTTTGAAAAAATGTTTACAGTTTTTTAATGATACTCGACATGGATATTTACTGCTAGAACCTGAACCATTTCCTGTTTCTTGAAAGCATAAGAAAAGTGGTTTGTACATTGAAATAAAGAATTCAACACTGTCTTTTTTATCAAAGTTCCATCCATTAGTATTCCAACTGACACATAGAGAAAATTTTTTAACTGTATTATTATTAATTTGAGTGTTATTAATATTATTGGAATTATTATAATTGATTGAACTTGAATTTGAATTTGAATCTGAACTTGAAACTGAATTTAAACATAAATTTGAAATTGAACTTGAGCTTGTACTTGAACTTGTACTTGAACTTGAACATGAATCTGTATTTGAACTTGAATTTGAATTTGAATTTGAATTTGAAGTAGTGAATAAGTTGATATTATATGATGAATTCACTTTTTCTGATAAGGCAAAATGTATATTTTGAGTAAGAATAATTTTTTTTTTTTTTTTTTTTTTTTTTTAGACAGGGAAGAGAATACACTTCCAAAACTTTATTAAATTTTATTTTAAAAAATACATTTAGGTGAAAAGTACATTTGAAATTAAAAATAAAAAATTTAAAAAATAAAAAAAAATAAAAAAGCTCGAAAATACTATGTATTTCGGCAAGTTTGTACTATGCGGGAATTTTTCCCTTCCTAACAAATAAAAAAGAAATAAAACCTAGAAGTAACATCTTTAAAATAGATAGTGTGGTGTCCATTAAACTCTCCCCGGATTCACCATTTATTGAACTACTAGGGCGAGATTCATCCTTCGTAGAAATAGATGATGATCCTGTATTATCATTATGCCTTATCAGTACGACGTCGACGCTCTTGGATAAGTTTGGTATTTTGCAATACCTATCAAATAATAGCTCAAACGAACTACTTATGATAGGTATTGCACTTGTTAAGAATTCCGCCAAGCCCACAATTTTTGGAACAGGTGACTCAGTTTTTTTTTTTTTTTTTTTTTTTTTTTTTTTTTTTTTTTAGACTTAGAGAATAACTTTATTTAATTTATAATAATAATAAAAATACATGAAAATAAATGAAAAAATAACAAATAAAATACATGAAATAAAATATTATATATTATAAAATTATTAAAGTGCGTTAGAAGCAATATCCTCTAACTTTTCCCATTCCTCGATAATAACACCACGTCCATTATTGCGAGTAATAACTTCAATATTAGTGTTATCAATCGAATCTGTATCTGGAGGTGAAAATCCATGCCTTATCATTTCGACGTCGACGCTCTTGGTAACGGTAGATTCAACGGAATATCATTTCATCATCAAACTAAAAGATCGACAAATTAATGGTATTACGTTTGTTAGAAACTCCGCAATCCCCACAAAACACGGAACAGTTGACGAAGTTGAACTTTGTTTAAAAAATATTGTAAACTTTTTTTTTTTTTTTTTTTTTTTTTTTTTTTAGACTTAGAGAAAACTTTATTTAATTTATAATAATAATAAAATTACATGAGAGATTACCATTAAAAAAAGCACGAGCTTTAGAGGATAGATAAAGATTCTTTAAAAACAGATGGCATTTATCTCTAATTCCTAAGTTATATAATTTGGTCAAAATATTAAAGATAGGAACTGAATCATAGGCTTTTTTAAGATCTACCATCCCGAGCCCATGTGAAATCGAGACCTGATAAGTTTTTAGTGAACCACTGATAAGATGATTTATTAAGTAAACTATCTAATTGGGATTTAGACATATTAAAGTCGCCTACAAGAATAGAAGGTGTATTAGTATGTTTCTTTATCCAATTAGTAATTTCTGAAAAGGCATTCTTTCTTTCTTCCTTATAAGTGACCGTAGGAACATAAATATTACCAATAGTGCATTTAATTCCCCAAAAAGAAGTAATGTTGACAGAAATGATATACTTATATTCAAAGGGATCAGGAGAAAATGAACATGAACGATGTACACTTATACTAAGACCTCTCATACCGGGTATATTTGGATCAGCTTTACGTAAAATTGTATTATAGTGACAAAGAAATGGGTAATTATTTGAATGTACATTAAGGTATTGGCTATTACCGACCTCTTGCAAGCAAATACAGATGGGTTTAAAAATTTCATTAAAGTATCTAATACCATCATGTTTTTCATCATTCCATCCATTAATGTTCCAACTGACACAAAGATTAAAGAACTGAGTAGACGGTGAATAAATATTACTATAAAGAAAATCTTTAGCCATTGATTTAGTTTCAAAAGAAGAAAATTTGTTGTTAAATTTCTTAACTTCACTGAAAGTTCTGATTTTGTCGGTTTGGATCCAATTAATTTTATTGATTGGAAGGCAATGGGTAAGAAGAAATAAAATATTTAGGTAATAAGTGGGTTTATCATAGTTTATCCTTAAAATGAAGTAATTTTCCATATTAGGTGTGTGTGTTTTTATAATTCCATGAACTATTTCATTGCAATTGGAAATACGTTTACTAAGAAATTCCCAAAGTTTACTAACAGACCATGATTGAAGATCATGAATAAAGATAAGAATGAAATCTTTATTCTGAATATCGTATCTTCGAAGACCACGTCGCAAAACAGGTATAGTTGCTGAATTTGAAGAAGTATTATCCATTTCAAGAAAGCCTAAAAAATAAAATAAAAGAAGAATAAAATAAAAATAATAAAAATAATAAAAAAAAAAATAGATAAAAATTTTTTTTTTTTTTTTTTTATATATATATAATAAAATAAATTAAAAAATAAAAGAGAAAGTAAATTCCCTTTAAATAGTAAAAAAAAAAATATTGGTGTTGAATATTTGAAAGCTTGAAATATAAAATTGTTCTTGATGATTTAATAGATTTTAGATTTTGTAAATAATTGATTTTATCCTGTATAACTGATATAATATTTATAAATTTACTCAAGGGTTAGTAATTTATTGATACAAAATTACTTGTATATACTGTTAAAATGAATAATTGTTTCTTTTTATCTTTTGACTGATTGTAATTCTTTCAATTAATAAAGCGCTTTAAGATGTTAAAAATTTTCTGTTGAATAATCATAAATTAGCTAAAAGTATATTTAAAAAGAAAAAATATTAGTAGAGAAAGACTATAAAAAAGATTCCCATCCGTTAAATAATGTCTTAAACACAAGCTTTGGAGTGAATCAATCTCCTACATTTCCATTTTACAATAGCTACATGAAAGTATAAATAATACTATAGAAAAATACATATACAAAATAATGCTAAAGTAAAAAATACAATAGATTCATTACAATGATAATATGTAGAAACTACATGATATTATTAATTATACAACACCAATGTTACTACATATCCAGTTTAAAACAATATAAAACATCAGGTTCACTTTCTACTGTCTTCCAGTATTCCAGTTTTCACTCTTCGTACTAGAAGCCACTTTAGAAAGGATAACCATCGATTATCATCAGAATCACAGAAAGCTGTAATTAGTACACCTGATATAGGTTAATCCTTTTCCATCAACCCTCCATGGACCTGGAAAAACAGTCCACATCATTGGGAATTGTCAACTAATTGTCTTTGTTCCCCATCATTAACTTTAATTTTTGAATATATTGAACGCCCACCAAGAAGTGCACTAAATATATAATAATAAATATTATTATCATAATCCTTTTCTGAATCTAAAGAAACATCCAAGGATTTTTGTTCAATTATCATTGCAAACTTCAAAAAGAGATCATCTAGAAAAGGTAAAGATTTATTTGTGTAATTTTCCAATTCTTTACAGGCAAAGATCCAGTGAGAAAAGCTAGGTACACTAACACCACAACACGGCCAACATTTAGGGCAATCTTCTGAGACGATTTTTCTTTTAATGGAAATACTAATGTCAAATTTAAAACCACACCTAATTCGAGAAATCCAAAAGAATCCCAACTGATACTTAGGATATTGAAATGTTAAGTTTCTGAT
Source organism: Neocallimastix lanati (nom. inval.) (assembly GCA_016946835.1). Lineage (NCBI taxonomy): Eukaryota > Fungi > Neocallimastigomycota > Neocallimastigomycetes > Neocallimastigales > Neocallimastigaceae > Neocallimastix > Neocallimastix lanati (nom. inval.). Next base: position 1,699,893 of record JACVTC010000020.1, on the reverse strand, counting down.
TTCTGAAATAAATATTATTATTATTATTATTTCTTTGTTTTTATATATACATGTTATTAAATAATATTTATATTTAATATTATTCTTCAATCTTTTTTTTTTTTTTCAAAAACACAAAAAAGGAATGCAAAATAAATACTACTTTTTTTTTTTTTTTTAAGTTTTTTAGTTTTTCTCTTCTTTATTTTTTATTTTACTTTTATTTTTTTTTTTTTTTTTTTTTTTTTGTATGTTTATTTGTATCATTTTTTAATTATTATTTAATATAAAAATAATTATCATATATATTTTTTTTTTAATTAGTTAATAATATATATTATAAAAAAAAAAAAAAAATAAATAAAAATAAATATTATTATAATAATAATAAACTAAAAATTGAATAAATAAATAAAAAAAGTAAAAAAAAATAATAAAATAAAAAAAAAAATAATAAAATAAAAAACTATAAATTTATCTTTTAATAAAATATTATAAATTATTAAAAAATAAAAAAACATGAGAAAAAAAAAATAGATCTTTTTTTTTTTCTCTACTTAATAAAATAAAAAAAAAAGTATATTAAATACTAATAAATACTATTTTTTTTTTTTGGTTTTGTTTTTGATGCGTATTTAAATTTCTAAATAAATAAAAAATATAAAATATTTTTTTTCTTTTTTTGTTCTTTGGTGAAAAGATTAAATAAAAATTAAGAAAAAAAATTAATTATTAAAAAATTACATATTATTAAAATTAAATAAAAAAAAAAAAATAAATAAATTAAAGAATTGTTATTACTATAAAATAACAAACTATTAAAAATTAAAATAAAATTATAATTATAATTAAAATTAAAATAAATAAATAAATAAATAAAAAATTGTTATTTACTATAAAAATAACAAACTAATTATTAAACTATAAATTAAAAATTAAAATTATTTGGCTATAAAATAAATAAATAAATAAATAAAAAATATAATAAAATTAAATTAAATTTATAACTTACAGAAAAGAAAAAATTGAAATGAAGATTGTTATTATAATAAAATAAAACTCTTTCATTTCAATTTCTTTAAAATAAAAAATTATAAATTTTTAAAAAATTAAAATTAAATTATTTACGTGGGGTGAAATTATTACTAAATAATAATCAATAATAATTTCTTCTAAACTATTTGTATATATATTATGTGAAAATATTATTGTATTTTAATAAAAAGAAAATACGATTATTGCGTTATATTCTTTTTTTTTTCTCAATAATATTAAATTATTGTCTACTACCATTAACAATAATTATTTTATGTATTGAAAAAAAAAAAAAATTCATTAATATTCTATATATTATCTATCTATTATTATACAAATAAGGTGATGGTTCTTTTAATTATTAATTATTCTTATATTTATAAAGATAGCATTTCGTTTGTTTGTTTTTTTATAAAATTAAGAAAAATTAACAATTATAATGGAATCTCTTTTTTATTTATTATTATGTTAATTAATTAACAGCATCTGTGATATCAATAGTTACATCATCAACATTAATATTTTGTTGATTAGATGGAATATCAATTTTATTTTCTTCAACTTCACGAACTAAATCACTTTCATTAGTAAGTTGATTCTTTGATATAGAGGTTAGATTGTGCTTCTTTAAGGTGACACCTCCGAAAATAAGTGCAGCAGCTCCAACAATACTTGTAGCAGCAACCATACCCTTACCCATACCATTCTTTTCTTTCATATAAGAAACAGCTTCCTTTTGTTTCTTTTCAATTTCAGCTTTCTTATCAAGAGCTTCATCTTCCATTTTATTAGCTATATTAATTCTAGTATTAGCATTCTTTTCTCTAGTAATAGCATTAGCTTGTCTTTCAAGAGCATTCTTTTCAGATCTTTGAATTTCCTTTTCATCTTCTTCATCATCTTCTTCTATTCTTTCCTTTTCCTTCTTTATTTCTTCAAGTTCCTTCTTAGCTTCAACTTGTTCTTGTTTAGCTTCTTTTCTTTCCTTTCTAGCTTCTTCCTTTTCCTTTTTAGCAACAGCAATATTTTGTTGAGCAATTTTTTCTTCATGATCAAGGTAAATTAAATAAGATTCAGAATCAATTGGAACATCTGTTGGAGCTTCAGAGAAGGTAGAATAGATAGTAACATCGGTTGGAAGAATAAAAGCAGTAGTATCAGTGAAAGTTTCGGTTTCAGTAGTTGTTGTTTCTTCAATATCAAATTCAATTTCATCGTATTCATAGTCTTCATGTTCTGGTGCTACAGTTTTTATAGACTTTTTAGTTGATGAAGAAGAACGCTTCTTAGAAATAGTACGAGTAACATTGGATGGTTTTACATCTTTATTCTTTTTAACAGCGGCAGTGGTAGTTGATTTCTTGGATGAAGTAGTAGTGGTACTAGTGGTGCTAGTTGTAGTAGTAATTGGCTTCTCAGTAGTAGTAGTAGTAGTGGTAGTGGTAGTGGTAGTAGTAGTGGTGGTGGTGGTGGTAGTTGGCTTCTCAGAAGTAGTAGTAGTGGTAGTACTAGTGATAGTGGTAGTGGTGGTAGTTGGCTTCTCAGAAGTAGTAGTAGTGGTAGTACTAGTGATAGTGGTAGTGGTGGTAGTTGGCTTCTCAGCTGTAGTAGTGGTAGTAGTACTGGTTGTAGTTGTAGTTGGCTTCTCAGAAGTAGTAGTGCTAGTAGTGGTGGTAGTAGTGGTAGTAGTGGTGGTAGTAGTAGTCTTCTTATAATCCTTTTTATCATCATCATTATTATCATTACTAGGGAAAGAAGATGAAGAATCTTCAGAAAGACTACAAGCGTCTCCAGAAGTACGTACTAAACCACTGCAGCTTGTTGTTTCCCAAGAGACGTTAACAACACCCAAATCAGGATCGGCTAATTTTCTGAAGAGAGGAAGACTTACATCGATAGCACCAGCGGCACAAGAAGGACATTTATCGATAACCTTACCGATAACACTTCTACCATTATAAGTCACCTTAATACAAGTATTACAAACAGCAGCAGAATTTGGATTAGCATAGTTAGAGAGAGTAGAATCGTATTGCTCATGATTCATAGCGACGTAGTATTGAGTATCGAAATCTACGAGACCACAAGAAGGAATAGCTCTTTCCGATGGACATTCACCAGCATTACCATAGAAGGTCATTCTTCCAGAACCGCTCATAGCGAAAACGGCACTAATACCAGAAGCTAATAAAGATAAAGTTGAAAATTTCATTTTTCTTCTTTGTATTTTTATATTGTTTTGTTATTGCAAATTACGTAAGTGTAAAAAAAAAAAAAAAAAAAAAAAAAAATAGAATTATTTTTCAAATTATTATTATTTATATTAATGTAGAAAAATTAACGTTATTTTCTTTTTTTTTTTTTATTAATATTATATTTATAATTTTTTGTTCCTTTCGAGTTATCACTTTAGAATTTCAATAAAAAAAATTTCAAAAAAGAAATAATAAAAGCTTTTTTATATAATTATTATAATAATTAAGATGCTTCTAATTTTTTTTCTTTTTTTGTATGTGCTATATATTTTATTTGTTATTATTTATTCTCGGACTAAAAGTAATAACTTTTAAGTATCGAAATTAAATAATTATAATAAAAAATTATATTAAAATAAATTAAAACTGTTTTTTTTTTAGTTGTTTTCTTTTTTTAAAAAATACTAATTCAAGAATATGAAATAAAATAAAATAAATTAAAAAATAAATAAATAAATTATAAAAAAATTAATTATTTCTATTTTTTTTTTCCTTTTTATTAATAAATAAATATTATTTTAAAAATATAAATTAATAAAAAAAACTCTAAAATATTATTTCTTTTATATTGTAAAAATGAATGAAATTTAGATTATTGACAGGAAAAACCTTTTCTTTTTATACTTTTTTTTTTTTTTCTTTTTCAACCTTTTTAAAATATAATTTTTTTATTTCATTTTATTTTTTAATTATATTTTATATTTTAATAATATAATTTTTAAAATTGAATGAAATAAAAGATTCTATTTCTATTAAAATAAAATTGAAATTAAAATTAAAAGTTAACTTTAAATGGATAATATAAAAGAAATAATAGAATGAATACTACAGGAAATATATTATAATATATACAATATATATATGTAATATACATAAAGGTATTATTGAAGTAATTTTTTTTTAATTCTTTCATATTTTTTTTAATTGTTATTAAAAAATAATAATATAATTAATATATTTCTTACTATATTGATAATAAATGTATTTTAATTGATATATTTAATTTTCAATTCATTTTAAATAGTAGTCTTTATATATTGAAAAAATTTGTTCATCCATTTTTTTTATTTTCAAATTTTATTTATTATAATATATATTTATTTATACTGTTTATATATATGTATAATTTAATATAAATGTAAACTTTATTTTATATAATAAATTTAATGGTCAATTTAAAATCAAAATATAAAAAAGTTGTAAATATGTATATATATAAATAAATATATTATATAATTTAATTTTATTTAATTTTATTTTATTGATAACTCTAATGTTAACATATATTTATATTTATTCCATCATTTATTATACTATATATTAAAATAAAATTTAATAAAAACCAACAAACAAAAAATAATTTAACAATAATTTATTATGATGTTCATATATATTTATATTAATTATTATATATATGGATAGATTAAAAAATTATATATATTGAAATATATTAATATACATTTATTTTAATAAATTAAATATATTATATAATATAATTTGATTATATTTTTTATTAATTATTATATAGAAATTAAAAGTTATTATTTTATATTAAAATAATCCTAATATATTATGATTAAATTAAGCCCATTGAATAAAATAAATATAAAGTCAAATTTATATGAAAATGAACTTTAAAATGAATTTAGCAAGTATTGAATATTGGAATAAATAAAAACTAAATAAAACTAAATAAAATAGCAAATATATAGAAGTATAAATAATAATATATAGAACAATATAAAATATATGTATTGAAATGTATTGAATTGTATTGAAATATTGAAATATATATAAATATTATAAATACTATAAATTATTTCAATCAATAAAAATAAAAAGATAAAAAATTATTTTTTTGTAATTAACCTTAAAAAATAAATAAAAAACTATTTTAGTATTTTAATTTAATCTATACTTTTTTGTTTTGTGTGTGTATTATTAACATCTAAATATAAAAAAAAAAAAAAATTAATTTTCTAGTTTTTTTTACTAGTGATATGGGAAAATATATATATATATATTTTTTTTTTTTTGAAATGAGCAAATAAAAGTTATAATGATTCTTATATGTATATTTTAGAACTTATGATACAAATAATGATAAACTATTTTACTTTTAGTTTTCAATTATTATAATCTATTTTACTTTTTTTTTTATTTTATTTGACTTTATTTTTATTTGTTCTCTCATTGAATTTGTATTACAATAGGAATAATATTAAAAATAAAAAACAATAAAAAATTTTTTTAATAGATTAATATAAATATGTAGAAATAAATACATACGTATATACATATACAATTTAATTCAATTTTTTTTTTTTTTTTTTTTGTCTTTTTGTTTTTTGTTTAGTTTTATTGATTTGGCTTTTGGCTTTTGTTTTTTATTAATATTAAATGAATGTACATTACGTTCATTACATGATAAGAAATACATTTATGTTCAATACAATAATTCATGTTTTTTTTTGTTCTGCTCTTTCATTGGTGAAAAAGAAATGGAAATAAAATTTAAAGTTTTTATATACATGAAAAAAAAAAAAATTATTTTTTTTTTATATCTATTTGTATATATATTGATACCAAAAAAAAAAAAAAAAAAAAAAAAAAAAAAAACACCTCACCACCATCACCATCAAATATAAATATATAGAGTACAATACAACAGAATATGTAGGAAAAGAGATCTTGAAACTTTTATAAAAAATAATGTAAATGAATAGTAATTAAATAGATAAATAATATATATTGCAATAAAATAAATATCCAAATAGAATACTTAAAAATAATAAATAATAAATAATAAAAAATAATAAAATAATAAAATTTTAAATTATGTATATATATATGTAAAAGTGAGGACTTAATATTGTGTATATATTGTTCTTAATTCTTTTTTTTTTTTTTTTTTTTTTTTTTGTTGAATAAAACAAATATATAAATTATAGTGCAGAAAGATATGGAAAAAAACACACTACGTCAATTTAAAAAAGTTTTTTTTTATTTTTTTTTTATGTAGCTTTTTTTTTTACTCTTTAATGTCACAATATGTATAAAAAGCAAAAATTAAAATTTTATCATATTGAATTTAAAAAATATATATTTTTTTTTTAACAAAAAAAATGTAATAGATTATTATAATTTATTAATATTTATTATTTATCCTATCTACATGAAAATTTTGATTAAAAAATTTTTTTTTCATTATAATTTTTTATTTTTTAATGTAACAAAATAAAATATATTTATGGAAACAAAGAAATTATATTAAAAATGGAAAAAATAATAATAATAAAATTTGGAAAACCAATAAAAATAGGAATGTAAAAATAATGTATCAAAAATGTAAATGTAGAACGTATTAGAATGGATTATTTAAGTACAAATAAAAAAAAGATTTTAAAATTACTTTACCAGAAATATACATACATTAAAAAATTATACCATTATATATAAAAAATACAGAATTTATATTTATAATATAAAAATATATACAAATAATATATTAATAAAAATAAATTTAAACCCCATCAAATAAAAGATTTAAAGCAATTAGTAAAAAGAAAAAAAATTGACACGTAACAAAAATAATAGGATGATCTACATTATTTTTATTATATACATGTTATAATAAAATTAAAAAAAAAAAAAAAAAAAAAAATATTAAAAAAAATCTTAACATACCCATATAAACTATATATAATAATAAAAATTTTATATTTTATAAAATAAAATTAAATAGAAAAATAATTATTATAGTTATGACTAATTTTTAATTACATTTATTTTCACTTACTTCATACTTAATGCATAAATTTGTTTTTTTTGTACATTACATTACATAAATTAATTTGTTTTGTTTTTATTTTAGGATGATCCATCCATTTAAAAATATTTTTTTTTTTATTTTTATATTTATATTTCTTTATTTGATTAATTAATTTTTTTATTTTATTTATTTCATTATATTAAGAAAATCATCTTAAAAAAAAAAAAAACGAATCAAATAAAATATATATATAAAAGAAAAGAAAAGAAAAACATTTAATTGTAAATAATTAATAAATAATAATTATTAAATACATTTACTTTATGAATAAATGAATTTATACATTAAAATATAAATGATGTAAAAAAAAAAAAAAAAATTAAACCCTTCAAACATTATCAAACCTTCTATATATAGAAAGTTTTCTAAAAAAAAAAAAAAAAAAGAAAGAAAGAAGGAAAGAAGGAAAGAAAAATAAACAAATAAACAAATAATATTTTATTAATATTATAGTATCATGGTATGTTATTATACAGTATTTTATGCATTACTTAAAAAAGGAAACAAATAATGTTAAGATTTTTTAATATATAAATAAATGATATTTATTAAGGAAAGTAAAAAAAAAAAGTCATAACATTATTATTTATTATTATTTATTATTTATTATTAATTGAAATTAATATATATGTTTATATTATTAATTACTATCTATTATTAATTGAAATATGTATATATGTTTATATGTTATTAATTATTTATTATTTATTATTAATTAAAATGTATATATATGTTTATATTATTAATCATTAATCACTAATTATTAATTATTATTACTTATTAATTATTAATTATTAATTATTATTAAAACTTTAAAATAAGAAAAAAAAATATGTTTTTTTATTTTACAATTGTAAAATCAAATTAACTTTTTAACTTTTTATAATTTATTACAAATATATTAATTTTTCTTATTATTTATTTAGTTAATATTTTTATTTTTTATTTAGGGTGTTAGAATATTTCTAATTTTATAATTATTCTATTTTTCTTGTTTTTATTATTATTATTATTATAATTATTTTTATAACTATTATTATTATTATTATTGACCATTCTCTTCAATATAAAAGTAAAAGCCATATGGAATATATATGTATATATATATATACATAAAAAAAAAATTTTTTTTTTCCATTTATATATTTTGAGAATAAATGAAATCTATGGTTAAAATTTTTTCGATTAAAAATATTTACAATAAATAATGAATAAAAAAAATGATAAATAAATAAAAAAAAACTTTAAAACTATAACCGTGTTCTTTCCTTATACACTTTATTATTTTTTATTTATTCCCATTACTGTTAACTTATTTATTAATAATATTTTTTTTTAATTTTCTTTTCATTCCTATCTTACTGTCTTATACATATATATATATTTTTATTAAAAAAAAAAAAAAAAAAAAAAAAAAAAAAAAAAAAAAAAGACTCTAATAACAAAAATTTAAAGTTTAAATAGATATTTTAATATTTAATAAAAAAAATTAATAATAATAAACAATAATGAATAATAATAATACCAGCAATAAATAAATGAATGAATAAATTATTTTTTCTTTTATGTTATCCTTGAATTTAAAAGAAAATTGGAAGTACTTTTACTAAAATAATGAAAAAAAAAAATAGAAATAAAATATAAAAATACAGAAATTAAAATTCTTTAAAATTCTTTGTTGTTTTATTTTATTTTATTTTTTAAAAAATATTTTTGTTATTGTTAATTCTAAAATGAATATATTTTTTCAAAAAAAAAAATAATTTATTTTTCTTATATTGAAAATATAAAAATATCATCATTGATAAATTTTATTTCCATATAAATTCATTATTTATTAATTAAATTATTAATTATTTTAACGATAAAAAAAAATAAAAAAAGCCAGGATATTAACTCTCAATTTTTTTTTATGTATATAAAATATAAAAAAATAAAAGAATAAAAATTTTTTTTTATGTATATAAAATGTAAAATAATAAAAAAATTTTTTTTTTTATATTTAATAAAAATAAAAAAATATATTTTAAATATTTCTTTTTATTTTTTTTTATTTTACTTTTGGTTTAAATTTAATTAAAAATTTTAATTAAAAATTTTTTATTTATTTTTTATTTTATTATTATTTTATTTATATGCATTAAATTAAAATTTATTTTATAATTTTGTTAATTTATGGATATAAATTATTAGTATTTAATATCATTTAATATTTCAACATTATAATTATTGCTTATTTAATTATTTATATAAAAATATTTTTGATTAATTATTTTTACTTTTAAAAAAAAAATACCTTAAAACTGCATTTGAAAAAAAGAAATAAAAAAGATATATCTAATTAATTCATACTAACAATTAGTATGACAAAAAAAAATTGACATGTAATAATCAGTATAAAATAAAAAAAAAAAAGTTTCGTTTAATTCTTATAAATTTATTACAATAAAAAATTATTTTATATTAAAAAATGACCTATTTAATATAATATATATAATATTAATATTAACATTCATAATAACTGGATTTTTTTAAAAATAAAATAAAAAACAGAAAATAAATGAAATACATTATATATTTATATAAAGATAAAGAAGAAGAAATAGAAGAAAAACATAGCAAAAAAAAAAAAAAAAAAAAAAAAAAAAAAAAAAAAAACAGAAATAAATGAAATACATTATTATTTTTATTTACAATAAAAAAAAAAGAATAAATTGAAAAAAAAAGAAAAAGATAAATATAAAATATAAAATAAAAATTTAAAATTTCAATTGATATATAGGATGTCCTTGAACATTATGTTCATAATAAATAAAAAAAAATTTTTTTTATTTATTAAAAAATAGTAAATAAGCTATTATTAAAAAATATGTACATCTATCAAAAGGATTAGATATCTATATTAATGTATCATAAACCATGAAATAAAAAATATTAATAATAATAAATAATTAATTAATTCATAACGTATTAGAGATGTTTCCTTAGTAGGACTATTTTTTTTTTCTTTGCATAATTTTGCATTAATTAAAAAAAAAATCTTAAATAAAAAAAAAAAAAATATTTAAGACATAACATAATAATAAAAGGATAAAAAAAATTGAAGTAATTTGTCATTTTTTTTTTTTTTTTTTTAAAAAAAATATTGACAAGTCTGCATAAAAAAATTTTTTTTTTCAAGTTTAATTTAAATTTTAAATTTTATTTTTATTTTATTTTTTTTTTATACTTTTATTATTATGTTATGTCTTAAATATTTTTTATTTTTTTTATTGCTTATGTTAAGGATTAGGATTTAATAGTTAGTCTTTTATAGGTTTAATGTAAATACATTAAATATATTAAATACGTAAATATGTAAATACGTAAATACATTAAATACATTAAATACATTAAATACTTAAATACGTATATACGCTAAATGCATTAAATATATTAAATTCATTAATACATTAAATATGTTAGATGTTAAATACGTTTAATAAATACGTAATTGTATTAAATATGTTAAATACAAAATACATTAAATTTATGATGTAAATTATTTTAAAATAAAAATAGAAATATATATTAATATTTATATTAATATTTCTATTCTATTGCTTTATTTGTATTAATACTTATTTAATATTTAAATATAATAAATATTTATTTCTTTTATAATATTCATTTTTATTTATTAATTCAAGTGTTGTATTAATAAAAAATGTTCAAGATTTCGAATAATTTTTTATTATTCATTTTTTTATTTATGCTATATATAAATTAAGTAATAAATAAAATAATAAAAAAAAGCCTAGAAGAAAAAAATAAATATAAAAAATAAAAATAAATTTAAATAAAAGTATAAATTATACTTTAAATTTTATAAAATATATAGTTCATTTTATTATTATAATATAAAGTATTAAATATATTCTATTTAAATAAAAATGAAATAAATAAAGGTTTTTATTTTATTTTATTATAATTTTTTTTTTATGGTTTATTCAATAAAGGTTAATTTCCTTTTTCAATTGTTATAAGCCTTTTATTTATTATTTACAATTTGCTATAAAAAAAAAAAAAAAGGGAAAGAAAGTTTTCAAATATAATAAAATAATTAATTCAATTATAGTAATATTTTTTTTTTATTTTTATTTTTATTTTATTATTTTTTTTATTTCATTATATATAACTAAAAATTATAGTTCAGAATATATTAGTAATATAAAGTACTATTATTATTAATTAATATTATAGTTATTATTACAATTATACTTGTCATTATTAATGATATTTATTATTAATTATTTTTGTAATTATTGCTACTATTGTTACTATTGTTTAGTATTGTTCATAATTAATTTTTTCTTTAATTGGTATTAAAGTAAGGTATCAAATCCCTTTTTATTATATGTATATGTACTTCTCTTTTCATTCGACTATGACAACAATCAATTAAATACACAAAACAAAACAAAAAAACAAGAAAACGAAATAAAAGTTATGAAAAATTCTAATAAGTTTATAAATATAATATATATTTATATAATTATTTAAAAAAATAAAGGGTTAATATAATAAGCTACAATAGTTATAAAGTTTTATTTTGTTTTATGTTTTCATGTTTAGTGTTAATTAATAAATCCATAAAATAAATACAAATAAATATTATTCTGCATAAAAAAGCAAAAAAACAAAAAAAAAAACAAAAAAAATAAAAGAACTATATTAAACTTTTACAATAACAACAACTAAATAGATATAAAGTTCTTACAATAATAATAAAATAATATATATTTAATTATTACAATAACAATAAAATTAAAAAATATATATTTAAACTTTTACAACAACAATAAAATATGCCAATGATCCTTGATCAATTTACTCAAAGTCAAGTCAAGATAAACGTATACGTATATAATTCTAAAATACATTTTAATATATATTTTATAAAATAAAAACTGTTTTATAATTACTATATATTTTAATTTATATACTAATTACTTTATCATCACAACCAACCTCTAAATAAAGTATATATTAAAATAAAGTTAAAATTAAAATAAAAAAAAGACATATGTTTAAAAATCATTGAAGCTTTTAATTGTATATATAAATTATTTTTATTATGTTTAAAGTGTTAATTCATGTGCTTTTCAACCTCATAACCATATAGAATATAAACAAACCATTTCTTTTTTATTCTGTTCATAAGCATCATTTACATATTTACATACTTAATACGATTTATTACATTACAAAAAAAACAAACCTTTTTTTCTATTTATTTTAATTTATAAATAATATATTTATTTATTACCTAAACTTATTCAATGAGGGTTAACAAAGAAAAAAAAATTTTTTTAACAACAAAGATTATAACTCTATTAATATTTTATATTAAAATGATACATATAATTTCAATATATTTATACATAATAAAAATAGTTGAATATATTTATATTTATATATACATGTGCATATAAGTAACATATAATATTTATTTATTAATGTATTTATATAAATGATTTTTTATTATTAATTTTGGATCTTTGAATATTATATTTATGGATGATTTTTATTTCATTTATTTATTTATTTATTTATTTATTAATTGTTAGTATTATTCTTTTTATTTATTTATTTATTAATCTATTTATTTACTTATTTATAATTTATATTTTAATTTATTATATAAAGTTTTTTAAGTTTTTTTTTTAATATACTACAAATAATTTCAAATTTAAATTAAATCGATAACATCAATAAATTCTCACCATATATAGACAATTAATTTTAATTTATATTTAAATATATTTCAATATGTTAAATATTATAAATGTAATATATAGTATATAGTAAATACAACATATATAATATGTTTCAATTTACAAATATTATATATTTTACATATATATAACAATTAAATACAGTATTTTTTTTTTTTATATTTTACAATATTCAATTTATTTTAAAAGGTGGCACACAAAATACAATATTTTCACATTTCCATTATTCATACTTTAAAGTAAACTGGATGAATACTAAAAAAAAAAATAAAATAAAATAGATATAATTACATGTACATATTAATATAAATTGGAATAAATTAAAAAAAATAAAAAAAATAAAGTTTAACTTTGAACTTAACTTGCTTTATTAAGTAATTCATATATCAATTTGGAAAAAAAAAGTACTATTTGTATTTCAAGACTAAGAAATAAAAATTAAATTAAAAATGTATTATTAGTATATTACCATTTTATTATAATATATATTATTTTTAATATGAATATAAATACAAAATATATATATTATATATTTTTATTTTTGTTTTAGAAATGTAACAAATAATTTGATATAATAAAGGAATGAACATCTTAGAAATTTATTTAGAAAAAAAAATATACATATAATATTATAATGATAATTTAAAAAATATTATTAATAATATATAAAAAGTTTAAAAAAAAGGTCAAAGGTTAAAAGAACAACAATGGAATTTGAAATATTTTTATGATATATTTAATACTGGAATTAATTATAAAATTAAAATTTTATTTGTTATTTAAATATGCTTTTATTTATATATTTATATATATATTTATACATATATGTTTATTATTTTTGGTATTTTTTTATATTTATATATTATGTTAATTTTATTTATTTAATAATATAAAATAATATATTTATTTTATATATAATATATAATTTAAATATATATATTAGAAATATATTTTTATTATAATTATTTTTTAAATTGATTAATGGAATAACCAAACTTGACTTTTATGGAAATAATTTTATGATAATATGCATCTACATATAATTTTAATATATATATTTTTTTTAATGTAGTTAAAAAGTTTTTTTTTAATTAATGGACAGACTATTATTGGTAAATACAAATATAATATATTGGTAAATATATAAATAAATAGATTGGTAAATATAATTTAATAATTAAATTATAGTAATTTAAATTTTAATAAAATTTTGAATTACATTATTTTTCCTTTATGTAAAAGAAAAAACGAATAAAATCTAATAAAATATTAATAATAAAGATGATAATAATTTATAATAATATTAATAATAAAATGATAAATAATTTTGTATTAACTAATTTGTGTTACATAAAATTAGATTAGAGATAAAAAAAAAATAAAAAATTGATACATCAAAAACTGACCAATAAAAATAATAGTAAATCATAAAATAAAATATAATATTTAAAAAAGATAAAATAAAATATACTAAGAAATATATAAAAATATGAAAATATAAAATAAAACTATATAAAAATATATAAATTAAGGTTCATTGTAATACATCTTTTTTTTTCTTCGAAAAAATCTCGTTTTTTTTTTTTTTTTTTAATTACTTTTTTTTTAAATAAAAATATAAAGTTATTACATTAACAAATTACATTAAAAATAAAATGTAATTACATTAACAAATAAAAAGTTAATACATTAAAAAATGTGAATGTTTTTATATATCTAATTATTTGAATGTATTTTTTTTTTATTATATTGTTTTAAAAATTCAACATTTTTTTAAAGAAATAATAAAAATTGATTAATCGATTTCTATACATTATTTAAATACATTACATTAGTTATAATTGGTTAAATATTAGAATCTTTTTTATCTTTACTATATTACTAATAATACTAAGAATTATTACTAATAGCAATATTATTAATGTACATAGTGCTTTTTTTTCTGTTTTAAAATCTTTTTACAACCAAGAAAAAAAAATTTCTTAATAATTTTTTGAGTAACTATATAATATTATATAAAATAATAATTTTTTTTTGTCATTATTAAGGTTATATTTTAAAATTATATCACATATATTAATGAAACAATTCTTATCTAGTAAGTCTTTTACTTAATTGAATTTAACCTTTTTTTTTTTATTCAATTTTATGGAAAATTATGATAAGAAGAAAAAAAGAACCTTTTAATAATAATAATAATAATAATAAATAAATAAATAGAAATGAATTGAGAATTCCCCCTCTTTTAACCATTAAATTTTAAATTTTAAATTTCAATTTTTTCAATTTTTTCAATTCTTTTATTTCTTTTTATCTTTTGTTGATATTAAAAATATATTCCATTTTCTTTGAACAAATAATAATAATAATAATTAATTTTTTTCCCGTCAATTATTAATAAATTCACCTTTTTTTTTTTTTTTTTTTTTTTTTTTTTTTTTTTTTTTTTTATATTTCATTTTTACTTTATTATATATATATTTTAATTTAACTCGTTTTCATTCTTTCCATATTAATGTGTCCTATCTGTTAAAAAAAATAAAATCAAAATCAAAATAAGATAACTATTTCGATTTATATGCTCATTTATAAATAATAATTTCAATCATTTTTTTATTTTTTTTTATGTTTAAATATATATTTATTATAACGTCATTTATATTATAATTTTTTTATAAAAGAAAAATTACGTTAAAAATGTGGAGTAACTTTGCAAGATTAATCAATTCAATTTTATTCTATATTATTTTATTTTAAAATAACAACAACAACAACAACAATAATAATAATAATTATAATAATAATAATATATATATATATTATTTATATAATTTTTTTTTTTTTTTTTTTTTTTTTTTTTTTTGAAAAAGATAAAACGATCAAGCATGCTATGTATATTAAATTTTTTTTTAAGCATTTTTTAATATATAATATATTCATATATATTCATATGCAGGTCTATGGGAGTGGGGAAATGTAAAAAATTTTTAAAAATACATGCATTTTTTTTTTAAATAACTTTATGCAAGCTTAAAGAGTTTAATAAAAAAAAAATTTTTTTTTTGGTCGTAGTATGACTCCAAAAAAATAAAAATAAATAATATATAATATAAACTAAATGTAAACAAATGTAAGTTTATAGAGCTTAAAAAATTTTTTTTTGGTCGTAGTATGACTCCAATTCAAAAAAAAAAAAAAAAAAAATAAAAAATAAATATAATATAAAATAATCGAAACTAAATATAATATAAAAAAATATAAGTTTTTTTTTTTTTTTTTTTTTTTTTTTTTTTTTTTTTTTTTTTTTAAAAAAAAACTTTAATAATTCAATTGATAATATTAATAATAAAGTTGTGTGTAATATGTATGTAATCTTTTACAAATATATTTAGTGTCCTTCGATTCGATTAGATATTAACAAATAATTTATAAAAGATTAAAAATATATATATATATATTTTTTTTTCATTTTATTTGTTAATAATAAAAAAATATTTTTATTATTAATTATTATAATATTAAATATAATGATTAATGATTATTATAGAACTAATAATAGGTGAGTTTTTTTTTTTTTTTTTATTTTTATTTTTTTCTTTCTACTAATGGTAATTTCTAATCCTAAATAATAATAATAATGATAATAATAACAATAATTTAAAGAATAAAATAAAATATAGAAAATATAAATTTTAAATTATTTATATATATAAGACATTCTAACTCATAAATAAGATCAATGAAAAAATAGTTCATTTCATTTCTTTTTTTTTTTTTTGTTACAATTTTTTTTATAATTATATTATAAATTTTATTATAACTTAATATATATTTTATTTTTTTTTTCTAAAAAAAGTTTACTAAAATAGTTCTTATTCTTTTTTTTTTTTTTTTTTTTTTTTTTTTTTAAAAAATAATGTTCATTTCTATTCAATAATTAATAATATAAAAAACAAATAAAATAATTAAAAAAATTTAAAACTACAAATAAAATATAAAAAATAAAATTTCAATTTTATTATTTAATTTAAATAATAATTAAACTTTTATTTTTATCCAGTAAAAACGTTTTTTTTATATATATAGTTTTTAAAAATTATTATATTTGATAATTTCTGTATTTTTTTTTTTTTTTTTTATATTTTATTAATTATTTTTTATTTTTAATCATATCAAATGATATAAAAAAAATTATAATTTTTTTTTTTAATTATTGATAGATAACATATTTTATTAATTATTATATTATTAAACTTTTAAATGTATAAACATAAATATAATCAATACTTTTTATTTATTTATTTATTTAAAGTATGTTTTTTTTTTTTTTTTTTAATTATTAATTATTATTATTATTTATATATTTTTTTTTTTTTTTTTTTTTTTTTTTTTTTTTTTTTTTTAAAAAGAGAAAGAATGTGACATTTAATATATATTAATTTAACTTTATTTTTTTTTTTGATCAATCTTTTCATTTAATTTTAAATTTTTATAAATTTTTTTTAATATTTTAAATTTCCTAAAATTTTTTTTTAACTTTTTTTTTTAAATATTAGAATGTACATTTTTTTCCTTTTTGTTTGTTGAGAAATAGATTTTATCTATATTTATTTTAAATCTTTAAATCTTTAAATATTTATTTATTTTTCCTTTTTTATAGAAAAAAAAAAAAAGCAACATTTTTTTATTAATTATCTAAAAATATTAATATTTATGATAAATTTAATATAAATGATATATAAACAAAGTGAATAAATAAAATTTATTTCTTTTTATCAACGTATATATTATTTGTATACATTATTTTTAATGTATACAAATTTAAATTTAAAATATTTTAGAATAAAATAATAAAAAAATTAAAATAAAATATGTATAAATGTTTGATCTTTTTTTTTTTTTATTTTTATTTTTTTTTTTTTTTTGAATTATAATACATTCAATAATTATTATTGTCCGATTATTATTATTGACCTAAATTGTTATCATTTTTAATTCCAATATATAATTTTTTAAACATTTTCACTTATGTTAAAAACTTTAAAAAAAAAGGTTAATTAATATTTTTTTTTCTTTATTATATAATTAAATCTTAAATTTTTAAAGGATAGATTTTATTATTTAAATGACTTTCATTTTTTAATTATTATTATTATAGTGATTATTAAATAATAAATAAAAGAAATATATATAATAAAAACATAACATACAATAATAATAATGAAATAATAATAATAATAATAATAATAATAATAATAATAACAATAATAATAACAATAATAATAATAATAATAATAGTGTATATACATGATTTAAATTTTAGATTTTTTCATTTTAAAATAATTTTGAATTTTTTTAAAATAAAAAGATATACTTTCATTATTTTTTATTTAATTTTTTTTTATTATATATATATAATTTTATAATTTTTTTTATAGATAAAGGTTATTAATTTTAATACTTTAGAAGAGTAAAACATTCAAAAAATAATAAAAATTATTAATTATAAATAAATATATAATAAATAATAATTAATAAAATAATAAATAATAAATAAATAAATAATATTATATTTAATTATTCCTTTTATGGATGTTATTGAAAAATAATAATAATAAATTATAATAAATTTATAAATTTATATATGAATATATTTATTATTTAAAAAAAAAAAAAGGGTGTATTTATTCTAATTTTAAATGTATAAGCTTAATTATTTACGCTATATAAAATAATTATAAATACTATAGAAAGCATTAAATGAAAAAGAAAAAATAAAAAAAAAAAAAATTAAATTAAATTAATAATAATAATAATGTTTATTCTTACTATTAATTCATTTAAATGAATGAATAATTGAATGAATGACATTCATTTGAATAACTTATTAAAAATAAAAATATATATCTATATTTGAATTACCTTTTGTAAAATAAAATAAAAAATAAAATTAAGAATAAAGATATTTTTTTTTATTAAAAAAAAAAAAAAAAAGAAAGTTATGAAATGAATTTATTCATTTATTCATAAATGTATGTAGATATATAGATATTTGAAAATGTTAAAAATAGTCTTAACTCATGTTAATAATAATTAATAATATAAATCTTAAATAATAACGGTTTTTTTTTAAAGGGATTATTGATTGAATTTTTTGCTTTTACTATAGTTTATATATATATATACATAATATATATATATAATCTATGGTATAAATAATTTAATGAATAAATTCAATATAACCATAAAGTAGTATGACTTATATTAAAAAGCATAATTAATTATTTTTACTATTATTATTATTATTATTATTATTATTATTATTATTATTATTATTATTAATATTATTATTATTATTTATTTTTTTATGTAAAAAAAAAAATTAAATTTCAAAAATCATAAAAATTATATTTTAATAATAATAATAATAATAATAATAATAATATTATTATTATTATTATTTAAATTAATAACATTTATTAATTAATTTTTTTATAAAAAGATATACAATATTTCATAGAATTTTGATTTCTTTATTTCTTTGTCTTTCATTTTTTGTTAGATTAATTCAAAGTATTGATGATTTAGCTCTATATGGTATATTTTGCATAGATGTAAAATATGCATGTATAATACTCCTATATTACACTGCATGCATACATTGCATTCATATTTATCCTATTTTAACTTTTTTTAATCGATAATAAAGTTTTTATTCAATTAATTTTATTTATTTTTTTTAAAAAAAATAAAATTAATTTATTTTAATAAAAAATTACAATTAAAAAATTTTTATATATAAATAAAGTATTCTTTAAAAAAAAAAATATTATTTAAAAGTACGGTATTGCTTAAAAGTAAAATATTATTTAAAAATAAAATATTATCTAAAAAAATAAAATATTCTTGAAGTCTATAAAAAGTATATATATATATATGAAACATTTAAAAATTAAAAAAGACTTTTATCTTAAAAAATATGTAAAAAAAAAAAAATTCTTTAAGTTTTCTTAAAAATATAAAAAAATAATATTGGTTAAATATTCTTTAAAAAAATCAGTCTTTGTATTAATATAAATATTACAATTAAGAGTTTTACTAAATATATATATATAAATAATTTTTTTTAAATAAATATATATATATATATATATATATATATATATATATTTTTTTTTTTAAAAATAAATAATTAAAAGTTTTATAAAAAAAAAAAAATTTTAAACTTTATTGATTTTATAGTATTCATAAAATTAATGATATAGATATAAAAGAAAAATTTTAATTATTAATAATAATTGCTATACAATTCAGATAATCTTTTTTATTGGATCATTACTTTGACATTTATAATAAATTAATATTTATATTATTTAAATTAATTACACATTTAAACCATAGTTCAACAATATCATTTCAAACTTCCGTTATCGTTATCAATTAATTTGGATTCTATAGTTTTATATTAAAATACTGATTTCATCAGTTTTTCCTATTTTTTTTTTTCTTTCCAAATTCCTACACTTTTCCTGTTGTAATCATTTTATGATAAAGATTCTTCTTCTTATAATGTTAACATTAATTTATAAAAGAACTTTTTTTGAAAATAAATTATTTAAATAATTATTGAAAGATTCTGATGCATTATTTTCTTTATGTTCAATATTGCTATAATAATTCCAATTTTCATAATTTTTTAAATAGTTATTTCTTTTAAAATATTCTAAAAAATTTCAAAAATTGGTCAATATTATTTGTTTCACATCTAATTTTACTATAAATATCAATTATATATTCAGAATTTACAACAAAAGGTAAGTACAAAATCACTTTATAATTAATATATATTATTATACTTTACTTCATTATAACATAATTCATTTTTGTTTTAAACACTAATACTCTTTTATAGTGGTAAATATAATATTTAATATTTATATTAGGAAATATTTTTTCTGCTATTATCAAAAAAAAAAAAATTTTTTTTCATAATTAAATTAATTTGAATTCTGATAATATAATATAATATAAATGTAATTATTCAATTAATTATTTTATATATAGTAAATTTAATATTATATTTCAGAATTGCTTTTCTTTTGTTTCTACTTAAATAAGTTAGGAATTTATTTCATATATAGCTATTTATTTTTATTATAATTATAATTTCAAAAAAAAAAAAAAAAAAAAATAAATAAATTAAAGGCCCAGTTAGATATTAATTTCGATAGAAATATATTTCTATAGTTTAGTTATATAAACTCTGTGCTCTGTTCTTTTAATATCTTTATAATTAATATGCAGTATTCTTTTTTTATTTATTAATTATTTCTAAATTAAATATTATTAATTAATATTTAATAATTTATCATTAATTTTTGTTATTATTAAATATGTATAAAATAAATAAATAAATAAATAAATAAATAGATAAATAGATAGATAGATAAATAAATAGATAAATAGATAAATAGATAAATAAATAGATAAATAGATAAATAGATAAATAAATAAATAAATAATAAATAAATAAATAAATAAATAAATAACTTAAACCTTTAATATTAATTTTTTAAAATATTAAGGAAAAGTGAAAAATGAAAGATAAAATGATATATTATTGTTATTATATATATATTTTTAAAGAAATATTAAATAAAAAAAATAAGAAGAAAAAGCTAAATCAGTAAAGTTATTTTATCCTAATATTATTATTATTATTTTTATTATTTATTTTATTACTTTTATTATTATTATTTTAAAAGTTTAATTTTTTACATTTTAATTTTTTAATTTTATGATTAAGGAACAATTTTAGTGATGACGAAATGTTGATAAGCTTCACAATGAATTTCAAAATTTAATTGAAAATATATCCAAAAGAAAAATATTTATGAGCTTTTAGAAGAAAAAAATATAGATTAGAAAAAAATTTTTTTGTCAACCAAACTCATATAACTAGAATTTTTTTTTTTTTTTTTTTTTAATTTAATAGAGAAAAAATTATTTATTAATGAAAATTCATTAAAAATATCACTTGAAGAATGATGTCATATTAATATTATTTTATTATTATTATTATTATTATTTTCATTCATAAAATCAATATATAAGAAACGGTACATAAAAAAATAATACATAAAAAAAAAGTACATAAAAATATAAAACATAAAACAAAATAAAAAAAAAAAAAAACAAAGCATTAGCTTTCTGTTGATATGAAATAGTTATAGAGGAGTGTTAATACTCCATAATTGAGAAAGTATTCGACATGCTAGTTCTTAAAAAGTAGATCAACAATTGCATTTTACCTTTTTTCATACAGTTAATGACCAATTTAATATTCGGAAGTCAAGAAATTCTTTTTATTTATTTAGTGTTCTGTTCAACAAATATATTAATTATCAGTATGAAAAAAAGTAGAGGTGTTAGGGATAATAAAACTTTTAAAAATTCTTTTTAATTTTTAATTTAATTTAATTTAATTTATTCTATTCTATTTTCAATTTTATTTATAATTGAAATATCTATTAGTTTATTAATCATTTTTATTAGTCAGAGGATCTGAATGGTTCGACTGTTGCTTGGACGAGAATGAACTGCTAAGATTGAGGTAGTTTGAAGTGTAGGTTGTCCATTGATGATAACAAAGTCAATTGTATTTATATCCATAGGAAATTAAGGAATCAGTAAAAACTTTAGGAATTAATAATACATCTAAAGGGATATCAATATTTGGTATAATAACACTTCAAAGACAAAAGTTTTGACTCTTAGCTAAACACATACTTCGGAAAATATCATTTTTTTCCTGATAACATCCGTTTAATATAATTTTTATTAGTATTTTCAATCGAATCGTTTTTACTACGAATGCCTAAAATTATCTTGAACAAGTTAAACGAACGTAAAGTATAGATAAATTTAATTAAATATCCATTTTGATATTGATAGTTTAGATCTAGTAAACATTGATATAATCTTGTTACATTATTATAAATCGTAATTTTGATAGAATCTAGGAAAGATGGTCTCAAATTGATTGGTAAAACTGGAATATTTTTGATGAATGTATTAAGTAAATGATTTTTGAAGATCTGGGTTTTTTTTTTTTTTTGATAAATTTGCGGAACTAATTTCTTCGAATATTTGTTCGATAGATAGTTTTTTCTTACCACAAGTGAAAGAATATTCTGAAATATTCTTTGACCTGCTTTCAAATTTTTTTGGAATGCCTATATTTATTGGAAATAAATATTTTAGATTTTAGATAATAAATATCTTTAAGAAAAAAGTTTTTTATTTTAAATAATTATTATTAATAATATTATGATATTACTAATTTTTTTTTATTTTAAAATAAAATATTTATTCCAAATAAATAATTTTTTTTTTTTTTTTTTTTTTTTTTTTTTTTTTTTTTTTTTTAAAAAAAAGTGAATTTAAATTTTTAAAAAACCTTTTATTATTTTTTAGTATTTAATATCTTTTTTTTTTTTTTTTTTTTTTTTTTTTTTTTTTTTTTTAAAATTATTAATTATTTTTTTTATTATTTTTATTTTATCTTTATAATTTTTTTATATCCCATTTTTATTTATTTATTTATTTATTTATTAATTTTGACTTTTTTAAATATATTTATATAAATTTACTAGGTAATAGTCCAAAAATACTGCTATAATTATTATTTATATTGAATAAATTGTTTTTTATTTTATATATTTATTATATATTATATTATATTTTATTTTTTAATATTTTCTTTTTTTCTTTTTTGTTTTATATTTAATTTTAAAATTCATTGCTTTTAATAAATAGATTCATATTAATTTTTTATATAATAGAATATTTTTATAAAAATTTAATGGATAAATATTTAAAAATTTATTTAATAAATTAATTAAATTTTTATTTGCATAAACCATATTTTGGTTTACATCCTGTTTTATATTTATCTCAGGAATTTCCACAATAGCCATATTGAATACAACATTTTTTTGGATTTAAGCATTTATCAAAGTTGATACCATAGCTACATCTTCCATAATCATCTTGACATGTTGTACCACAATAAGCTTCAGTTGTTCCACAATATCTGTATTTACTGTAACATTTTCCGTTTGGACCTGCTTTTGGACCACATTTTCCATTTCTTGAAAGAGATGGAGTAGAAGGTGTTGGTTTGGAGGCAGTAGTTGTAGTTGTAGTTGTAGTTTTTTTAGAAGTGGTCATAGTATTCTTAGTAGTAGTAGTGGTTGTAGTAGTAGTAATCTTATTAATAGGCTTTTAGTATTTAATATTATCCATATTTTATGTTCATGTATTTCATCATCACAATCATAAAAGTAATACTTTTGCCGTTATATGCATTATTAATATCATATAACACTATTATAATTACGATCATTCATAACAATAGTACCTTTATTAATATTACCAACTTATAGACATAAAGTATATAATAATGATTTATAGAAACAATCACCAGATATTGAAATTTACCATATACTATTTTTTGAATTATCACAATCACTAATGGTAAGTTTATTATTATAATTAGAATGCATACATTTATTTAAATGCTGGTTATATATCCAAACATTTTGAGTATTCAGCGTTAACAATATCATATGAATTTGTATCCCAGAAAGACCATATTTGATTATCAAAATCATAACAAGTATCTAAATAAATATTATCATTTTCTTCTTTAGTAGTAACTTAAACATTTATTATTATTATTAGAGGAATATATAATGCCTTCACTAGTATATTTAAAAGTATTTATATCATTATTACAAGTATCCACTTTAATAGTACTATTAGTATTATTTGATACAGTTAAACATCTATCTGTATAAGCATATGAAAATAAATAACCTTCAAGACTAAGTGATAAAATCCATTTAAACTTATTATTCTTTTAATTAAAGAAAGTTGATTTAATTTTGCTTGTGAAAATAAACATTTATTAGTAAAGAAATTATATATAAATTTAGGTTTGTCTTTATAATTTATAGTAGGTACACGTTGTGTAGTAGTAGAAGCAGATGTTGTTCTAATAGTTGTAATAGTAGTAGTAGTAGTGGTGGTTGTAGTAGCTTTTTTGTTGGAATTTCTATTTGATCTATTTGATATTTCAAATATTAGTTTTTTATTATTTCCGTAACAACTTTTTAATGCTAAGTAATCTGGACCACCTTCATCACCAACAACACTTAAACAAATATTATTACTTTTTACAAATTTAGATGCTTCAATATATTTCATAACAGAATTTTCATCACATTTGCTTAATACTATTTTATTTTTAATAGCTGATATACACATTTCATTATGAATAACTGATTTAAAATAAATACTATCATTATTTTCATCAACATACCATTTACTATTTTTACTATTATCACAAATATCGTAAATTACTGGTTTATCTACAAAATCTGAAACATATCAACAGCTATCTTAATATTTAATATATATCCAGACTACTGTTTCACTATGCCTCTTAAAAATTTGAGGTATTGCTGTAATTTTAAAATATTAAAAATGATAAAATAATTCAAACAACATATAAGTGATATATTTGTATGGAATTAATTATTTTAAAAAATCATTTTATTTTTAATTTTAAATATTATAATTTCCATTGTAAATAGATTATGAAGTATTAATAAAAATTTAATATGAATTAAAATATAAATAATATTTTACTAACATAAATAAGATATTAAATAAAAAAAGTAAAAAACAATAATTTGATATACTATTACATACTTATGTATAAATAATGAAATATGAAATAATAGATATTTATGGAATACGGTAACAATATTTCATTTACTTAACGAGAGAAATAAAATGTATAACTATATTAAAATTATTTAAAAAATGATTTAACATATAAAATAATTTTAGTTTTATTTTTTTTATTTTATTTTTATTTTTTTTTTTTAAAAAAAAAGAATAAAGAATAAACCTTTATTTAATAATATTTAACATAAATTATATGAAAATTATAAATAAACCAAATTTATAAAATACATGAAAATTATATTAATATTAGAAAATATAATTATAAAAGAAAGAATAAAATGGCCTCATATTACAATTCTTTCCATTCAGCAATGATAATTCATTTTAAATTAGATTTATCAAACGAATCTATAGCTGAGTTACTTCCTTGTCTTATCAGTACAATGCTGACGTTTTTGGTAACGAATATATTACTTATATTCATTTATTATATTTTTCCTACAAAAATGTTACTATTATTTATATGCATATAATTTACATAATTAATTTTTTTAAAATATTTTTCTATCAGTTCTAAAATAAAAGATTTGATTTCTATAAATTAAATTAGATAAAAAATTTGAAATAGTATTGCTTTTAAAATATTCTTTTAATGAAGTATAAGCTTTGGAATATCCTTTAGTAGTTTCAATTTGATCCATTATGCTATGTGAATTATATTCTGAATTTTCTTTGAAATTAATTTTGGCACCACCATTTGATGAGCCTTTAACATCTGCATGACTATTACTACATGTACCAGTTAAACCAATAACTAAACTTGCACATTCATCCCTTTCAGTAAAGTATACCTTCATATGATAATTAAAATTAGCTAAATCATATTGTGCTTGCTCATTTCTTTTATTCCAATAATCTGTTTGATTAAAATTTTTCTAATTCCAAGTATCAGTTTGTTGATAATTATCGGTATTCCAGTATTCAGTTTGATTATAATTTTTTTGACTCCATTTTTCAGTTTGATAGTTTGATCATAAATTTTTCTGACTCCTTTTTTCCCTTTAATCACAATTTTTTTAGTTCCATTCTTTAGTAAGATCATAATATTTTTTTACTCTATCTATCATTTTGATAATAATTTTTCCAATTCCATGTTTCTGTAAAATTTTGATTATTTTTATTCCATTCTTTGGTAAGATCATAATTTCTTTGGTTCTATATTTCATCATCTACCAATTATGCCGCAGTTTGACCTACTTGAGATGTCGTATCAATTTTTTTTTTTTTTTTGATCTGTTTCTTTTACTTTTCTTTCCTGTTTTTTAGCTACAATCTTTTGTAGCAGTTTTTATAGATTTTTCCCTAGGTTTTTAGCAACTTGTTTACGAACATATTTTCCTATGTAGTTCAATTCCTTGCTTTATCTAGCTCCTTGTTGAACTGCAAATTCAACCATAATTGGAGCATGAGTGTAAGAAAAAGTATTCTTTTTTTAATGAGTTTGATTATTATTATATAAATTAATATTATCATCTCCATTATTAACTAATACATATTTTTTATTTTTACCATCCTTTTTATCCTAATTATCATATGAAGCCCATTATTCATATAAGGGATTTCATTTGTGTCTTCATATTGATTATTATTATTATAATTTTCGATAATTCATCATCATTTAAATAGTTTTCGTTAAATATTTTACAAAATTTATCTATTTCCTAATAAAAATAATTATATTGAGCATTATATTTTAAATAATATCTTTTTAATTCAAAATTAATATTAAATAAATCTTTGTTTCTAAACCATAAATCTTTACTTTTAATATAATTATTTCCCTAGCGATTATCATTCAATTTATTTTCACTTAAATTATATTTTTTGAAATTAATAATAATGAAATCATTTATATCATTAGTAATTTTATATTCATATAGAGAGGGTTCAAATTAATCCGAAAAAGGATTAATAGAACCATTTGATTATATAAATTCTAACTCGAAATCTCAGCAAATGCTATTAAAAAAAAAAACTCCATATTATTATCATCATGCTCATCATGTCAAAAAAATAAAATATTAGGTTTATAAATTTTTGAAGAAATTTTTTTTAGTAAATTTGTAAGGTAAATGGGTTTTAAGTGAAAAAAGCATAATAATAATAATATTTAATATTATTACATATATTTATTATTATTATATATTTTAAAGCTTTAATATCTTTACCAAATTTACTTTTAAAATGAGGAGAAACATAATAATTACCTATATATTTACTGATATTCTTTAAATTAATATTTTCTTTTAAATAATATGTAATATAAAAAGTAATAAATAGAAAAACATTATAATATATTGTTTCACATTTAAAATAATCAAAAATTTTATATGAAATATAATAATGTTTTAATAAACAATATAATGAAATATATGAATATTCTTCTAAAAGTATCAAAATATTTTGAATTATTATTATCATTAATTAACTTCTTTATAATATATTCATTTAATATTATTTACTGTCTATATTCATTTTTATTATATTCATCATTTTTACTTTAATATTTTTCAAATTTTTCAATTAATTGATCATATTATTTATCATCATATATTTTAAAATATTGGTTATTCATTAAACTTATATCTACTGCATACTTATGATATTTTATTTTTTTTTTTATATAAATATAAAGGCTTATATAAATATATTCACTTTAAAGGAAGTATATATAATATTTCAGGGTTACATGATTTACTCTTTAATTCTTTAATATAATAATTTTGTATTTTTTTTTCTTTTTCAATATTCATTGTTTTATAAAACTTTAGAATTTCTATTACTTAAATATTTCACTTTAAACTTTAATTTATATTTATATTTTTAGTTTATCTAAACATAAAATTTTTAGATTACAAATATTATTAAAATTGATGAAGAAATATCAAAAAATATTATAAAATATATCAAAATATATAAAAAAAACAATTTTTTTATGTCATTAGGAAATGTTTTTCAATGATTTCTTATCATGGACATTAAGTATAAAAAAAAAAAAAAAAAAAAAAAAAAAAAAAATTAATATAGGAAGATATCATATCATCAACAAAAATGAATGAATGAATGAATTGTTAACTTTAATTCTTTTCAAATTTTTAGGATATAAAAAAAAATATACATATTTATTTTATAAAACTAGGTAAGCTGTTCTTATCATTACCACAAGGGAAAACATGTTATTCATCTAACATACAAATATACACTTTTAATATAAGATTTTGAATTTTGAACAATTTTGAATCCATATTTAATCCTTTCAATCCACAAAATATATATATATATATATATATATATATTTATAAAGAGAATACAAATATAAATATTTAAATAACAATTTTTTTTTTTTTTTTTTTTTTTTTTTTTTTTTTTTTATTTATTTATTTATTTGATTTTAATTTTAGACAAATATAGAAATATTTAATAAAGTTAGAGAATAAGAGTTAAAACATTAAAATAAAAAAAAAAAATTAAAATAAATACTATTTGAAATAAATCTATTTATCAAATAAATAAGTAGAATTTTTTTTTTATAAATATCTTTTTGGGATAATTATTTGTTTTTATAATATTATTTTGTTATTTTGTTTTCTATTAATATATGTTTTTATATTATTTATAAATAATATAAAGCCTAATAAATAGAATGATAATTATTATTTTATTCCTAATGAACCTATTGTTAATTATTATTATTATTCTTTTAGATTTGATATATCTTTAATCCCTATTTTATTTTAATTTATAATATATTAATTTTCATTTTATTATATATATATAAATTATGTAAAAAAAAAAAAAAAAAAAATTATTATATATATATATTTTATTTTATTGATTTTTTTTTTTTTTTTTTTTTTTTTTAAACATTTATAACTTATTATTATATTTTTTTTCTTATTACTTCTATGATAATATGCGTTTACTGTTTACTAATTTTATTATATATATATATATAAAGAAAAAATAGAATAATAATAAAAGGTTTATATATAAAGTTATAGTTATATATTATTACTATTTAATTATTAATTTTTTCTAAAAGATAATTTTATTAAATTTATAAAAAGATAAGTCTTTATTTATTTTTTTTTAAAAAATAAAAAGAAAAAAAATTGAGTATCAATTTTCCTTTTCTTTCTTTTCCTTTTTTTTTTTTTTTTTTTTTTTTTTTTTTTTTTTTCTATATATATATAATATATATATAAAAAAAAAGTCTAATTACAAAATATATATATTATTTCATTTAACTAAATTCATCATATTCTTTTTCATTACGTAAGTCTAACCAGTAAATGAAAGATGAAACAAATATAACAACATATACAATTAAGAAAATGAATAATATAATACTGAGTGGAGTAATACCACTTTTAACTTTATCAGCAATGGCTTTTTGACAACCTTCAATATTAGTAGCTGTTGTAGTTGATTCTGTTTCTGGTCCTTGTCTTTTTATTTTATTAGTACTATTCATTGATATTTTTCCTTTACCATTATTTATACTACTTTTAAGTTCTTCTCCTACTTTATCCATAATTTCATTACTTAAATTATCATTAAGGATGTTTATTGATCTTTTTTCCATATTATCTTCACCACCTTCATCGTTATTATTGTCATTACCAGTATTTCCTGTTTCACCAGTAGTATTTGCTGTATTATCGGCACCAGTATTAGTAGTGTTGTCAGCACCAGTTGCACCAGTATTACCAGTGGTATTAGTAGTATCAGTAGTACCAGTACCAACAGCACCAGTTGTACCAGTAGTATCAGTTGTACCAGTAGTATCAGTAGTACCAGTACCAACAGCACCAGTTGTACCAGTAGTATCAGTTGTACCAGTAGTTCCGGTACCAGCTATTCCATTATTTGATTTCCAATACTTTCTTTTATAGGTATCGTTCTTTATAACATTTGCTGCTTTATATACATCTGCTGGAACAGTATAAACAACTAAATCCTTTGGACAATTTTTGGAAGCAAAACCATGATCTTTGTAATTTAAATAACCACAACAATTAAACTAATACAAAAAAAAAAAAAAAAAAAAAAAAAAAAATTAATAAATTATTAATAAATTATTATAAATATAAATATAAAATTTAATCAATTCTTAAAGTATCGCATATTTAATCCTAGTCTTTATGATTATGATTATCATAATAAAAATAATCTACTTACTTCCTCTTCAATAGCCATAATGGTTTCATCACTATAGGTATCCCACCATGGAATAGCCATATCTCTTTCTGCAAAACGTCTAATATCTAAAAATTGCTTAGTAACATAGCAATGACTTATAAAAGCAAGAACCGAAAGTAATGTAATCATTAAAATAATTGGTTTCCAATACGTGTATGATCCTAATAAACCAATTCCTGAAATAAAAATAATGAAAATGGATTGTAATAATAATGCTAATTATATATTATTAGCCATAATATTAAATATTAATATATATATAATAAAATAAATTAAGAATATATATATTTATAATTAGAAAAACATGAAAAATATGGTTTAATTTTATAATAATAATAATAATAATAATAATAATATATATATATATATATTAATTATTATGATACAACAAATAATAAAAACAGATCTTTACCAACTCTTTTTCCGGAATTAACATCATAGATATCAGATCTTGACCAACCTCTACGGACATTTATAATAATAAATATAATTAACAGTATTATGCCGATAATACCTAACAAAGCTGTTGCAATATCAAATATTCTTTTACCTTTATAATGAGTACGTGCTCTATACAATATAATTTTTGAACCTGAAGTACCACCTCTCTTTAAGGTACATTTACGATCTAACTCATCATAATAAAAAATTTCTTGTTCCTCCTGAGATTGAATTTTATTTGAATATGAATTTTCATTTATATCTTTTCTTGAATTATCATCATTATTGACAATACTTTCTGGTTCATTATTATTTTCTTGATTTTCCATTTTACTTTATTATTTTACTTTTATTTTATTTTACTTTCGCTTTTTATTCTTTTTTTATTTTATTTATTTTTTATTTTCTTGTGGTATACTATATTATTTATTTATATCGTAATATATAGGTTGATTTTTTATTATTTTTAAAATGAAAGAATTTATTAATATAATAAATAAATTAAAATGAAAGAATTTATTAATATAATAAATAAATTAAATGTTACACTTCTATATATATTTATATTTTAGATGATTTAAACTATTTGTACTTTTATCTATTTATTATTATTTGATTTGTACTCAATATTTATATATTAATTAAATATAGTTTGATATAATAAATTATGATGTTAAATAATTATATATTTATGTTTCTATATTATATTCTGTATTTCATAATTTTTTTTAATTAAAATAAAAAGATAATTTTCATTAATTAGATTATGACATTCGAAAAACTATTAACAAAATTATGAATTCGCTTTACAATATTATTATTATTTTTCTTTTTTTCTTTTTGATAGTTTATTTTTGAAAATTTTCTATTTTTTGCAATTTAAATGTATACAAATAAAAAATAATGGTATGTTAGTTTTATATATTTTTATATTTTTATAAGTTGTTAATATTCATTTATATATATATAATTAAATATATCTTTCAGATATTTTTTTATAACAAAAAGTATATTTTCCTATTCGTTTTTTAAATATAAATTAAAATTAAATATATTTGGGTTCGCTCTTTTTTTTATTTTCCTTTTTTTTTTTTCCTTTTTTTTTTTTTTATAATATTCATATATATATATATATATAAAAGTAAAAATAATATATATATATTATAATCTTTTGATTATTTTTATTTAAGTTTTGAAATGAAAAAAAAATTAAAACAAAATAAAAGTAAACTTTGATATTTAATAAGATCTAATAAATCTTCTATTTGAAGATAAGATTAACTTTTATATAATATAATTCTTATTGAAATACTTTTCATTTGATTTTTAATTATTACCTTTATTACTTTCTTAAATAATAATAAAATGAAAAAAAAAAAAAAAAAAGAATAATATATATATAATATTATTTTTTTATTTTTTCTTTTTATTTTTATTTTTTTTTTTTTTAAATTTAATATTTATAACATAAAAAAAGAAATATAAATATTGATTATATTAAAATTAAAATTAAAAAAAAAATAAAATAAAATAAAATATAAAAATAAAAAAAAAGTTAACTTTAACAAAAAATTTTTTAATTTTTGAAACAATTATTAATTATAATTATAATTATAATAAAATATTAAAAAATAGAAATTATTAAGAAATAATTATAATAATAAGAAATAATAAAATATGATATTAAATTAATAAATAATAATTATTAATTTGTAATTAATTAATTCATCCAAATATTAATAATAAATAATATAATTTAATTAAATAGGTTTTAAATAATTTTAAATAATAATTATAAATTTATATGAAGTCTATAATATTTATAAAAAAGTATAAAAATAAAAATTAAAATTAAAATAAATGAATAATTAAATAAATAAAGAAAATTATTAGAAAGTAATAAAAAAATGAATTAATAAAATCTTGTCATAAATAATAATCGATATTAATATTAACTCCTAAATACTATCAATCATTCTTTTAATAATAATGAAATAATATTTGATAATAATATTTGAATTATTATTATTTAAGAAGATGTATATATATATATTTTAAACTTTTTTACTTCTACTTTTCCATTTTTATTACTTTTAATGATATAATTAGTTAATCAATTGTTATATATAATATCATAATATATATTATATCTAAATTATAATTGTATTATATTAATTTATTTCCAAGATTTTAATTATAATTAGCGTAATTAGAATATATTAATTATTTTCAGTGATATATTCCTTTTAAGAATTAAAATTATAAAATCTAAATTGCTTATTTCTTTTATCATTAAAACTATAATTTTCTAATTTATGTAATCTCATAACAATGTAAATTATATTTTAACATTAACATTGACATAAAGTAAAATAAAATATAATAAATTTAAAAAAATGAATATTTTAGTATATAATTAAATTTAATTCTACAGAATATTTATATATTGATATATTATATCAATACACCTACAATATATGTACTAAATGTAATTAAGATATTGAATTTAAATTTAATTAAAAATAAAAAAAAGTTAAGAAAACTAATATATTATAATATTATTATAAATATATTAAAATATAAGCAATAATAAAATTTAATATATGATACAGTAGTAATTGATTGATATATAAAATCTCAAATGATACTCAAATTTTATTTATATTTATTTTAATACTTTTTTTTTTTTTTAATTTCCATTTCAATTTTAAATTTTTAATTTTAATTTTATTTGATATGGATGAACTATTTAAAAAAATAAAATAAATTTAAATTTAATATAAATATAATTAATTGTAATATATGAAAATTCAAATATTAATTTTATTTTAATTGACAGAATTAGGCATATATATATAGTATAATTAATTTACATATTAATATATTTTTGTATCATGGCATTAACCAAGTATATTAAGTTATAATAGGCATTTATTAATTGGCCTTTTTTTTTTTTCTTCTTCTTAAATGTATAATTTAACTTTTTAAAATATTAAATATTACAAAAAAAAAAAAAAAAAAAAACTTAAATTTAATAGTTAATTATTATAAAGTATCACAATAATGATTAGTAAAAATTAGAAATTATAATAATAAATTATATAAAATTCAAATTCACATTAATGGATTATTTGTATTTTTATATATAAATTTTATTTATTATAAATTAAAATTGATTATTATTTAATTATAATTAAATTATTGAAAAAAAAAAAAAAAAAAAAAATAAAAATAGCATATAATTTGCAATGCATAATACTTTTAAAATAATTAAAAAAGTAAATAATAAAAAAAATAAATAAATAATATTATATAAACTAATATCTTTCAATAATAAAAAAAAGTGTGTATATAAAATCCGAGGTATAAAATAAAAATGAAAATTATATATATATTATTACGTATTTATATTTCTTATATAATTAAAAGCAAAAATATATAGTATATATCTTTTATATATAACTATTGATTATATTATTTTATTTTATTTCTAAAATAATTATTAGATTAAAAATATTATAATTAATACTTTTTTAATTATAAATATTATTAACTGTTATAACTAAAAAATATAATTATGTAGACTTAAAGATTATATAATTATTAATTTTATATTTGTTTTATGGTTTAAACTTTTTTATAATCCATTATTTTATTATGTTTATGTAATTTTTATAATTCGAACCTTTTTTTTTTTATTATCATAGCTATGTTTATTTATTATCATCATTATTATTATTATTATTCTTTTAAAAAAAAAAAAAAAAAAAAGAAAAAAAATTCATAATCATATCCCGTCAAATTGGATATAAAAATATTATTCTTTATTAGTTTATAAAGTTTAAAAAAAAATTTTTAATATAAAAATTTGCCATGAGTTTATAAATGTTATCTTACAAATTTTAATTAAATAAAATTTAACTAAGCATCGCTATGGAATATAGAAATAAAAAAATTAAAAATATATTTGTAATTTTTTAATTTTTTTTGAAGTATTATATAGTGATGACTTATTTTATTAATAATAATGAATTATTTATATCATTATTTATATTATTTATATTATTATTATAATTATTATTATTATTTTAATTTCAAATGAATAAGTATATATAAATAATTTTATGCTAACTTTTTTTTTTTTTATTTTTATTTTTTTTTTTTTTTTTTTTTTGGAATTGTTTATTGTCACTTTCCCTATCATTTCACTAAAAATATAATTAAAGATTTAAATATTAATCATATATTATTTAAAATATCAAATATAAATGTAGATATATACAATTTATATTTTTTTAATGAGATTTTATAGAATAATAAAAGATTATTTTGAAAGAAAAAAATAATTGAAATTGATTTAATTAAGGTTTATTATCATATTAATATTGTTTATTTTTTTTAAAAAAAATCGAAATAATAACAGTAACAAATCTAATAATATAAAAGTAATTATAATAATATTAATATAATAAAATGGTAGAATATTACTAATAATTTAAAAGAAAATATTTTTCTTTAAAAATTAAATAAATTTCTACTATTTAATTAATATTTAATTTTCAATTAAAATTTAAAAAAATTAATGTAAATTTAAAAAGTTTATAAATAGAAGAGAAAAATTATTTAATACTTAATATACACATTAATAATTATTGATATATTCAATTTAAAAATAATAATAAAAAAAAAAAAAAAAAAGCGAATTTTATAAAATTTTAATATTTTAATAAATTTAATTAAATTAAAAGCTATATATAATTTTTTTTAATAATAAAAATAAATGTAAATCAAATATATAAAATTAATTGCTTTTATATCTGTCAATTTCTTTTTATATACAATTTTAAAGTATAAAAAATTTACCTTTTTCTTTTTTAACATCTTATATTATTTTATGATAACAAAAAAAAAAAAAGCCAGATATATATATTTTTATTTTCATATATATCTAACATATAAAACTATTTATAAGAAATAAAAAGTTTAATAAATGATAAAGTATAAAAGTAATATTTTTTACATTACTATTAATATTAATATTATTAATATTATTTTTTTTTTAATTTAATTTTTTTTTAATATAACCATTAATGGTATAATTATATGGTTTCATTTCATTTCATTTCATTTTTTTATTTTTAATATGAATTTTTAGTATAAATTATGAACTTTAATTTAGTGATAATAATTAATAGATAAAAAAAAAAAAAAAAAAAAAGAAAAAGAATTAAAAAAATAAAAGATACTAAATAATAAATATATTTAACTATATAAAATTATAAATGTTTTTTATATAATTAAAAGAAAATATATATATATATATTAATGATATAAAAATTTTTTTTATTTTATTTATGTCTAATTAATTTAAATAAAAAAATTTAATAATAATTGATTTATCATTATTGTATTATTTAATTTATATATATATTATTATCTTTTTTTTCCGATTTTTATCTCTGTATTTCTGTATTTTACTAATAAAAGATAAGTAAGTATTTATATCAATTCTTATATGGATATATTTCTCAATAATATATTAAAAATATAAGCATATTATATGTAATTTAAATGTTTTCCTTTTAAAGGTTAAAATAAATAAATAAATATTAATATTATAAATATACGGCATATATAATTTTACTATATTTATAAATATTTCCATTGCTTTTTAGTTTCTTATTATTAGAGATTTAGATGGTGACGGGTTTTTAAATACTCTAAAAACATGGCAATTGCTCAACCATATATGTTTTATATAATTCAATGATGTGATATATATTAAATAAATATCAATAATGTATATAATAATATAATAATATTAATTTTTTATCATAAAGAAAATAAATTAGAAATAGGTATTATTGTAAAGATATATTTTAAAATAGTATATTAAAAGAATAATAAAAAAAAAGTTTCAAATCAATGCTATATAAATATTGGTTGTTTATAATTTTTTAATAGAGACATTTAATATAAATAAAACGGAACAAAATAAATATATATATATATACAAGAACAAATACGTTAATAAAAATTTAATAATTTTAATTAAATTGTATATAAAAATCAAATGAATTCCATAAGCTGAATATTCTAAGAATAAGAAAAACTATTGATTATATATAATAATAAAATGTGAATATAAAAAAATTATAAAAACAAATACTTAAACAAAAAGTTAATATTCATAAATAAAATCATATGTAAGGTTTATTTTATGTTATTTTATTTTTTATTTTTTATTTTATTTTTGTTCTTTTTAATATCAAATGAAAGAAAAAAAAAAAAAAAAAAAAAAAAACTAGCTTATTAAAAAAATGAAAAGCTCTATCTCAAGTATTAATCTAAATATAATTTATTATTTATTTATTTTTGTACTGTTAAAGACTGAAGAAGAAAGAAAAAAAAAAAAAGATTAATGACTATTTTTTTTTTTTAACAATACCTTTTAAATAAAGAAATGAGATGATTTTATTTTATTTTTTTTTTAAAGATTTGAAATTAGCTTTAATTAATTGTAATTAGAGTTTCTATATTAATATTTATACCAAAATAATGAAAAAAAAAAAAAAAAATTCATTCTTTAGATGCATTATGTAGATAATTATTACGAAGCTCAATGACCAGATCATCTTATGAGTAAGATAAGAGTAAGAGAAATAATTTCTACTTCTTAATTCTTAATCATAAATTTTCTCCATATTTCAAGGCTATTATCAAAGATGGAGCAAATTAAGATCTATCACAATTTCAAAAAGGTTTTGAACTTAAAATGGAAACTGTCTATATTGGTATTATTAATATTAGTTATGAAAAGTCATATTTCTAATATGAATACCAATCATATTATCGATCCATTAAATACAGGATAAATTATTAAATGTTATTATTATAAAACATTTTTAAATATTTAATAGTATATATTATATCTTAAAAAGATATATATGAAATTATATTTAAGTAAAAGGATAAATTGTTAGATAAATATTCATTTGCTCAAAGACATAAATAGTTTAAAAAAAGATAAATAAAATAAAATATATAAATAAATAAAAAAAAAATAATAAAAATAAAAAATAAAAAGAATAAAATAAAATATATATAAATAAATAAATAAAAAAAAAAAATAAAAAATAAAAAGAATAAAATATACTATAATAATCATAAGTGAATATAGAATTGACTTCGTGCTATTATTTTTCTCTTTTCATTTATTATAATGAATATATATAAATAATAATTCACTAATATGAAAAATAAAAATTAAAAAAAAAATATATATATATATATATATATATAATAAAATAATATAATAAGAAAAAAATAAAAAACATAGATTTATTAAAATTATTATTATCTTTATATATAAATTCGTATTTCAAATAATAAAATGATTATATATATATATATAGTTCATTTTAATTAAAATGTTAAAAAAGATATTTATTTATTATTTTTTTTTTTAAAAAAAATAATCTTTGTTTATTTATATACATTATATTATCATTATATCTTCTAATTATTGAATATATATTAAAAAATAAATTATTACATTTAAAATTTTTAAAATATTTTATAATTATCTTATATAAAATATAAATATTTTTATTATATTTATAAAATATATATTTTACTAGTATTTATTATTGAGATTAGATATTACCTATTTCAATAATATAATAAATATTATATAAATATTAATATTATCTCAATAAATAAAAATAAATATTTTAATAATTATAAAAAAAATAATAATAAAAAAATAATAATAATTATTATGACTATTTAAAAAGTAATGATAAATTTTCTAAATTTTATTATTTTATTTCCAATTTAGAGGAAATTTTCTCTTAACAATAATATGGAAGAGAACACCAGCTTTCATCTACAACAGCCCATTTTCCATTTTCATCTTCTTCATATGGTTCTATACAAGAACTACAACAATTATAACTATTTTTTTTTTTATTTAATTATTATAAATATTATCATTAATAATATATAAAAAAAAATTATTATTAGTATTTAATAATAATAATAATAATATTTTTAATAATTTTTTTATACTACTTACCCTAAATTTTCACCTGGACATCTAACAGTAGCAGAAGATGGATCACAAGTATCCTTAATACCACACCAATCTCCATTTTCAACACCCCAGTTACCACTTTCATCAATGTAAATAATATCACAAGAGTTACAACATGGATAACCTAAACCATTAGAAAAACATTCATCAGCTCCTTTAGCTGAAGAGTTTGATACAGATCTAATACCACACCAGTTTCCATTTTCAATTCCCCATTCTCCATTTTCATCGACTTCAACAACTTCTGTAGTGGAAGTACAACATGGGAAATCTGGTTCTGAGAAACATTTACTTGAAGATGGAGTATTAGTTGGAATTTTAGACTTAGAGTTATTGTTTTTCTTACTATTGTTACTACTACTTTTACTTCCAGAACTATGGCCTCCATCACTAACAACACTAGTATCATCACCAACAACAACACCTCTACCGTTGGTAGCAATGTAAACACGACCGAAAATATCTGGATCACCAATAACCTTACTATTGTAAACACCCCATTGATGAGAATCATCATTAAGTAATTCCCATGTGCTACCAAGATCAGTGGAACGGTAGACACCATAGTAATCATCATATTTACCAACAATATAAACAGTGTATGGAGCATCAGATCCTGGAGCAGCCTTACCAAAACCAACAGAATCAGCAGATTTGAATTTTGGATCAACTTCCTTAAAGGTCTTACCCATATCAGATGAGAATTGAACACCTCCCCAGTAGGTACAAGCTAACCATAAGTGACCTTCTACATTGTATGGTGACATTAATTGACCAGCTCCCATATTTCCTCCTTGCTTAGTATAAGTCTTACCACCATCTTCACTAATGTATAAGGTTTGGTAATCGAAACCGTACATTAATTTTGGATTCTTACCATCTGGACGAACTTGGTTACAATTCTTACAAGTATCAACAGCAGTCCAGGTGGCACCATTATCAGTAGTGTAGTATGGAATTTGAGATTGATTTGGAATCCAGGTAACAACCTTACCGTCACCAGAAATAGTAATATGACCACCAGTAGCCTTTTCATATGGTAAAGTCTTCATTGGAGTCCAGGTGTAACCACCATCAGTAGAGTAAGCAGCATTATCAGTACCACAAGAGACAACAATCTTAGGGTTAGAGACAGCATATTCAACAGAGTTACCAGTGGTGTAAGTTGGATTGACCCACATTTCTACGGCTTCATTAATATCATCTTGAGTAAAACCACCAAGATCACCTAAAGCAGTCAAAAGTTTTGGAATTCCTGGACCAGATGGTGGAGCTTCAATATCATTAATGGCTGTTTCTTCAAAACCGACAACATTTGGAGCCCAGTGAGTTGATTCATTCTTCATAGCTTTAGTGAATTCGGTTGTAGTGTAAACAGTAGCACCAGTACCGTAGGAAACATTATCATCATTGAATGGATCCATAGCTAAGGCAGCAATCCACCAACCGAACTTTAAGTTATCTTCCTTACCGAAATCAAGCCATGGGTATTCACTAATATCTAATTCAGCATGACTAGCAACACCTTCTGACCAAGTCTCACCATAATCAGTACTCATGTAAACTTCATCACTTGGCCACCATAAGTTTAAGGTTGAAACAATAACAACTCCTGCGTTAGTACCACTGGTTTGAACACCAGTGTAACCAAATTGCTGAGTTTCGTATGAACCGTGAACTGGAGTAATTTCCTTAAAAGTGAAATCTGGAAGACTAATACGGTAAACATCACCTTGAGTAGCTCCATTTGGACCAATAGAATTAGCATAAGTAACGTATAAGTATTTACCATCAGCACTGAAAGCACCATGTTGTGGGAAGTAACCAATATTTGGTTGACCACTAATTTTATCAAAGGAGGAACCTCCATCCTTACTGATGTATAATGGAGCCTTAGTATCATCTGTAGCAACAATTACAGTTTTACCCTTAGAACCTGGAACGAAAAGAATAAATGGTATATCATGGTCAGCTGGAAAACCTTTAACTGGTTCGAAGGATTCACCATAGTTAGTAGACTTGTATAAACCATTCTTTCTTGTACCGAAGAAAATGATGTTATTATCAACTGGGTTGACAGCAAGTCTTTCACCACGACCACGACCATCATCATTAGCACCAAAGTGGAATGGGGCATCCCAACGATGTTTCCAAGTCTTACCATAATCATCTGAACTAATAATTGCACCATTTTCACCATAACTCATGTAAGTACCAGCTGCAATATATACACGATTTGGTTCTTTAGTATCAACACCTAAACTTTCACAACCGAATAACCACCATTCACTACCACCAAAAACATCTTGAATTGGAATCCATGATTTGTTTGTTTGATCATAACGGTAAGAACCACCCATATCAGTTCTTAAATATAATAATCCTTCCTCTATTTTTTTTTAATATTCATTTAATATATTTATTTTTTTTATTATTATACCGCCATTAAAATCATTATTATTGAAATATGTATCAATATTTAAAATTTTATTGATATTTTAATTTATTATTTCATCATATATATTAATCATATAAATAATACAAAATTTTATTATTATTAATAATATTCAATTAATAAATTATTTTATTTATATGCATATATGATGTATTATTTTAAAAAGCATTAACTAATTTAATATTTCAATATTTATATTTATATTGTTAGATTTGCTAATTTTTTTCTTACCTCCTGGATTGTAAATTAAATTGGTGACGAAACCACCACCACCAATCTATATATTATTAATTATTAATAATATAAATAATTATATTAATAAAAATGATATATTTTTAACATTTAAAATAATAGTATTATTTATTTATTTATAATTTAAATGATTATTTTAATTATTATTTTAATTAATCATTTTATCCATATTTTAATTTTCTTTTCCATACTTTAGTGTTATACCAGTTATATTCAACAGAAAAACATGCTGGAATGCATAATAAAATTAACCCTATAAGAGTTAAAGCTAATGTTTTCATTTTGTTTATTATTTAAATTTTTCAAATATATTTTATATA
The DNA here is from genome assembly GCA_016946835.1 of Neocallimastix lanati (nom. inval.). NCBI lineage: Eukaryota > Fungi > Neocallimastigomycota > Neocallimastigomycetes > Neocallimastigales > Neocallimastigaceae > Neocallimastix > Neocallimastix lanati (nom. inval.). The sequence goes on along the minus strand of JACVTC010000020.1, from coordinate 1,657,434 downwards.
TTTTCCACAATATATTTAACCTATTTCTATAGATATAATCAGTATATTATCAAATTTCGAAATCAGATTTACAATCTAAAAAAAATATTATAAAGCAATTTACAAATTTTAAAATACTATATACAAACAATTAATAATATAACTTTAATATTGAAAATAAAAAAATTATAAAAAAAAAATTGAACTTTAACCTTTTATTTATATTATTTTTTTTTTTTTTTTTTTTTTGTAAAATAACTTTCTATTGTTTTATTTTTTTATTTGTAATATATTGTACTAAAATATTAATATTATATACTATTATTATATATTAAATGTTATTTATTAAAGTTTTATTTAATATTAAAGTGGATATTAGAATTTAATATATAAAACAATAAATAATAAAATAAAATAAAAATTTTAAAAAGATTGAATAATAATAGGAAATAAGAAATTATAATTTAAAATAAATAAATAAATTAATAACTAATAAAAAAAATAAATAATAAATAAGTAAATAAGTAAATAAATAATAAATAAATAATTAATTAATAAATAATAAGTAATAAATAAATTAATAAATAATAAATAAATAATAAATAATAAATAAAATAAATAAATGATAAGTGAATAATAAATAATTTAATTATTAAAAATATATGTTAATTCACCTTATTAATAAAATTTTAACTATTATATTATATTAAATATATTAAATTTATAAATATAATTATTATTCTATATTAAACTGTATTATAATTAATATATTTTATTATATAATATTAACAATTATATAAAAATTAAAAAAATAAAAAGTACTTATTCTTAAATAATAAAGATGATATTGTAATAAAATATTATAAAAATATAATTATAAAAACTATTTTAAAACTATTTAAAAAATTATTAAAGTTATTAAAATTTTATTATTATTTATTATTATTAAATGACATGCTATTCATAATTAACAAATGGGTTATTTTTTTTAAAAAAACGTTTTATGATTTTTCAAATATATAACAGAATTAATAGCTAAAGATAGCAAAAGTATAACTGTTTATTCCTGTAATTATTATCATTGGTTAAGGTTACAAAATTTCCCAGCAAGTATACCTATTTTCAAAGGTTTAATTGAAATATGTTTAAGATTAAAGTTTGTAAATTCGTTAATTTAAAATTTAAATTAGCTATCATTGGATTAGTTATTAAAAAGTAAATTATGTCCCACATTATATAAGCATTATAAAACATTTTCATGATGATAAATAAAAAATATTTCTTTTTTAATTAAATAATAATAGTAAAAGAATTAAAATTATGTATTTTCTATTGTTTTTATTATAAAATGGTAAAATAAAAAAAAAAATAAAAATATAATAACAATTCTTTATAATTAAAATTTTTTATACTTTTAATTATTTATTAATATATTTATAACTGTTATCATAAATTATCTCATGTTACACATGTGCGGTTAAAATTTTTTTCGTTTGAGCTTTTTAGGTATTAAGTTGATTTAATTAATTTTTAGATAAAAAATAAACAAACTATATTATATGAAAATTTTAATTAAAGCTAATGATTTTTTTTTCTTTTTTTTTTTGTATATAATTGAATATTTATCATTATTTATCATTATTAATTATCCAATTAATTTACTATTTATTATACTTTTTTTTTAATAATTTAAATAATACAACTATTCAATTTAAAATTTCTATTATATATTATATATTATAATTATAATTATTAGTGTTATTTTCAATTTTAAAATAATTATAAATAAAGTTCTTTTTTTTAGTTTTTTTAAAACCTTTTTCATAATAATTAAATTTTTATCATTTGTATTTTTTTTATTTTTAATATATTTTAGTATTTATCTTTTAATTAAAATAAATAAATAAAAAATTAAAATGTTATTTTTATTTAACGGTTCATTTCCATTTTTATATATTTTTATATTCTAATAATATATATTATAATATATTATAATACATATTGATATATTATATATATATTTTTCATGTGAGATTAAAAACTGAATATTCTATATAATTTTAACTTTTTTTCTCAAGGGAAAAAGAAATTTAATTTTGAAAAAGTCTATTATACTTTATTATATGTAATTATATATATAATATTATTAAACTATCAATTTTTTTAATATATTAAATAATTTTATATTTGTCATATTAATATTTACATTAGTTGATATTAAATATGTATTACTATTTCATTTCAAAAAATACAATTGTTCTGAATTTTGAAACTTCTCTTGAATGAGACTTTTTTACCTTGAAAAGTATTATCATAATTAATATTAATATTAAACTTAAAAATATAAAATAGTATTAATAAATATTTTTGAATTTTTGAATTGTTGTTACAGTATACTTTATTTTAAACATTAAATACAATTGAAGAACTCCAATTTCATAATAAAAGTAAAATTATTAAAAAATAAAAATATAAAAAAATATAAGTAAATTAAATTAAGAAAAAAATATATATATATTAAATTAAATCTATATTAAAATAAAGATTACTATCTTAAATTAAAATTTTAATATTCAAATAAAATTCATAAATTTAGTATTCTATGTATTAAATAGTATTTTAATTTAATAACAATTTTACTATGTTATATATATTAAATTTCGATTTTTAAGATGATTAGATATTTTTTACCTATAATTTCTATCAATATATATATTTGTATATTTTTTTAAAAAGGAAAATTAAAAATATTTAATAATTTATATTTTAACTTATTTTAATTACTCTTTTATTAGCAATTATTTCATTATATGATATATGATAAAACTAATAATAATGTTTATATTTAGTTCTTAGCTTTCATTGGGAAATAATAAATTCTGAACTTTTGAATCCATGATTATTATTATTATTATTATTATTATTATTATTTAAATGTAATTCATTGTCAGATGATTTATGCTTAATCAACAATGGAACTTGTTATAGTGTAGACTTTCAATAGCAAATTTTTCTTTTAGTTAATCCCAAATAGGTTTATATTCCTAATTAGCTTGACAGCAGAAAAAAACTAAACAAATATATTCAGCTCTTAACTTTCATTGGGAAATAATAAATATTAAATATACAATTTAATTTATATATATCAAAGAAACAAATAATGTGGTTCATATGACTAATATACACTACGTGAATCAATTTTATAAAATGTATAAAAGAATATGATTATGACTAATTTTAAATCTGTAGTGAGTGAAAATTCTGTTAAATAAAATGATAAAGAAATAAAATATTATTTTTTTTTTTTTTTTTTTTTTTTTTTTTTTTTTTTTACTTATATTATATATAAAAATTATTCTTCTATTAAAAGAATTCATATAATAAAAATAATTTATTTTTGTTCTTGTTATATTTTAATAAATATATTAAAATTCAAAAAAAAAAAAAAAAGACAGAAAATTGATTTAATGAAAACTAATAAACCAAAAAGAGAAACAGAAATGTTAATACCATCAAAATATATAAGTCATACAGAAAATATATCAATTAAATGTAAGGTTTATTTTATTGATCTTGAGGGTCTTTGTGATGGAAAGTCCATTAACAATACTATTATATAATTATCAAATAAGGTGATTGCAATTTATTTTAAAATTTTACAATAAGTTGCTTCAAAAAAAAAAAAAAAAAAAAAAAAAAAAAAAAACATATGATAGATTGGAAATGAATTAGATAAAAAATATTTTAATAATCTTTATATAGAAATTCAATAGTTATTAATACTTTTTAATTTAAAATAATTTTGAATAAAAAGTTTTAATTCATGGTTGTAAGGAACAAACTTTACATTTAAAAGAATTCTATTAATTAATTATATCAAAATGATGTTAAAGCACTTCATATTAGTGAATGTATCAATATAAAGTAAATTTTATATGATGGATATATGTTATTAAGATCTTTAATAGATTAATCGGAATTGATTAAAGTAATCTTTAGTTGATGAAAATAATCTTTTTTTTTTTTTTTTTTTATCGTGTAGATGTTCATTCTTACTAGTCACTGAGTTCCATTCTATTAAAATTCCACTTCTGGCTAATTTTACAAGAAGTTCATTGAATCTGATACTATTAATAATATAACAACATTTATCATGCTTTCTGTTCTTTTCTATAAGAAACCATTACTCTTATTTAATATTTCAAGAAAAAAAAATAATAATTTGGAATTAATAGAATCTATACATTAGAAAAGAGTTAAAATTAGGAGAGTAGTGAATTATGACTGACTTCACTATCTTCATTTTTTTTTTTTTTTTCTTTTATTTTATTTTAGTTATTTTTTTCTTCATATATATTTTTTATTTATTATATGAATTTTTTTTTTTTTTTTTTTTTTTTTTTTGTAAATATTCAAAATTTTCAAAAATTTTTTAATTATAGTACTAAATTAAGAACATAAGAAAATAAAAAGGTTACTATCGTTTAATTTGTATTATTGGATGAGTTATAATAAATATTCTTATAATAAATCTTTATTAATATATTTTTATTAATTTATAATAAATATTCTTATAATAAAATTTATTAACTTTATAATATATTTTATTATAATAAATTTTATTAATATATTTTATTAATATATTTTGTAATAAATATTCTTTTATTAATATTTTAAATAATTTTTTTTTTTTTAAATCTTTTATTTATAAATTCTAGAACTTTATAATAATATACTTTATGTTTTTATTAATATTATATAATAAATATTTATTTATAACATTTTATAATAAATACTTTATTAATATTTTTTTATAATAAAAACTTTATTAATTTTCTTATTAATACTCTTATAATAGCTATTAATATTTTATTAAATTCATAACTATTATTAAAGTCCAATAATAAATATTTTAGTATCTTTACTACTTAATGTCTCATTCGGATCAATTGAATATTGAATCGATTTGCTAAACATTATAGTGAACTAGCTTTTGATGTTACTGAACATAGTCTGGATAATGAATACTGGGTAAATTTATTTGGAATTAATCCTAATAATAATCCTACTTGGGATATTAATGATCCTATTACTATGGAAGAAATTCAAAACACTGTGTTTTGATATGAAAAATAATAAAGCTCCTGGACCCGATGGTATTCCGATTGAATTTTTTAAAGCCTTCTTTAGTAAATCTGATTTATCCGATAATCAAGATGATTCTTCAGATGATCACTACTCTATGTGTGCTAAATGTTTACTTTCATTATTTAACAAAATCTGGGATGGTGATTTCCCTGAAGAGTGGAATTCGGCTTCTATAATATCAATTCCAAAAAAAGGAGATCTTTCGGATTGTAATAATTATCATGGTATTTCTTTTATTAATGTTGGTTTAAAAATTATTTCAAAGATTGTTACTAATAGAATTGCTAAAAATGCCTTAGAACATAAATTCCTTAGACCTGAACAATTTGGATTTAGAAATAAAGAAGAATGCATAAGTTCATATATTTCAATTAGAGAAATATGTTAAAGAAGAAAATTTCAAGGAAATTTTACTTATCTTGCTTTTCTCGACCTTAAAAAAGCCTATGATTCTGTACCTATCTTTAATATTTTGACCAAATTATATAACTTAGGAATTAGGGGTAAATGTCATCTGTTTTTAAAGAATCTTTATTTATCCTCTAAAGCTCGTGCTTTTTTTAATGGTAATCTCTCAGAAGAATTTTCGATTAATCGGGGTGTTAGACAAGGATGCTCTCTATCTCCTATTGTATTCAATTTGTTCATTAATGATGTACTGGATAATTGTGATAAGTATGGTATATATTTATAATATCAATATTGTTGTGGTGGACTTTTTGCAGATGATATTGTTTTAGTTGCTCCATCTAAACAAGCTCTTAAGAAAATTTTGAATAAAGTTCATGAATGAGCTATTAAAAATGAAATGACTTTCGGAATTATTAAGTGTTCTACTCTTGTTGTAAAACCGATTTACTTTGTTAAACCCATAAATTACGAAGAACCATCTTTCTTTATTGGTAGTAACAAATTACCTAAAACTGACAACTATAACTGACAACTATACTTATTTTGGTATTCCTTTTGATGAATCTTTATCATTGAAACCTATACAATCCAAATTAAACAGTAATTTAAATGTCAAGTTAAATTTGTACTTTCGATTTCTTATTAATAAATCTATTCCTCTCCCATTGAAGAAATATGTTTTAATTTCGTTTATTCTTAATCTTGTTATATATTATGTTCCTCTCTTTGGTTCAAATAAGAGCAGATGTTCTAAAGCTCAAAAAATTATTAATAGAGGACTTTATTGGAGTTATGGATTTAAATCTCGCAATTCTTCTGTTAGTCTCTATAATATTACTCGTGAATTGAGAATACCTCCTCTTTCAGCTGTCTGTGCTATATCTCAATTACGATGCTTTAGAAAATGGAAAAATTCATCATGTATTATTAATCATCTCACTAATAATATTCCTACTATGTCACATTACTCATGGACTAAAGAATCAAGGACTTTGGATAAGAAATTAAATGGTAAAAAAACAAGTGAAATAAAAAAGTTTTATTGAGAAAGAGATGTCTTCAAACCCTCAAAAGCCAAAAAGCAATAATTTACAAGGAGAATGATTTTGGATTTATTTCAGAAATCAGAAACTTAACATTTCAATATCCTAAGTTTCAGTTGGGATTCTTTTGGATTTCTAGAATTAGGTGTGGTTTTAAATTTGACATTAATATTTCCATTAAAAGAAAAATCGTCTCAGAAGATTGCCCTAAATGTTGCCCTTGTTGTGGTGTTAGTGTACCTAGCTTTTCTCACTGGATCTTTGCCTGTAAAGAATTGGAAAATTACAGAAATAAATCTTTACCTTTTCTAGATGATTTGATACAGATTCGATTGATAACACTAATACTGAAGTTATTACTCGCAATAACGGACGTGGTTTTATCATCGATGAATGGGAAAAGTTAGAGGCTATTGCTTCTAACGCACTTTTATTATTTTATAATATATAATATTTTATTTCATGTATTTTATTTTTTTATTTTTCATTTAAATCATGTAATTTTATTATTATTATAAATTAAATAAAATTTTCTTTAAGTCTAAAAAAAAAAAAAAATACTACTCAGCCAACATTATTTCCTTTTCCCTACATTGGACTCAAAATAAAATCCTGGCAAATACCGAAATATTTCTTTCTGTACAATTTAGATATAAAAATCAAATAGAATAGTAAAATAATAAATAATAAATAAAATAATATAACAGTTAAATACAGAAATATAATATATTATTAAAACTTTCTGTATAAAAAATTATAAATTTATTTTTAATTTAAAATATTAGTATAAATGAAACAAACAATAATAGAATAATTGATAATAAAAATAACAATATTAAAATAATAGATGAATAAATAAAATGTAATAATTAGAATAATAAATTATAATAATATTAGAATTAAATGATAATTAATCAATAATAATAATAATAATCAATATTAATAATAATAATAAGATAGTAACTAATAATTAAAAATTCATGTAATATAAAGGGAAGACAATTTTCTTTCTTTTATAAAAAGGGAATAAATTTATATTTTACAAAAACAATAATTCTTAATTTAAAAATAATAATTAAATAAAAAAGAGATTAAAAGAAAATATTATTTGTTTTTTTTTTTTTTTTTTATTGTTTCCTTTTAAGTTAAATATATTAATAATTATTTAGTTAATAAGATTAAATTATTGATTAGAAAATACAAGTGTTCATACATCATGAATGATACGGTACACTATAAATACCATAATTTAGTGAAAGTTAGGTTTGAAATCATTTAATGAAAATATTATTGGTTAATAATAATTTAGTATTAATATATATACTTAGTATATAATAATAATTAAAAGAACGGTTCTTTTATTAATATTAATTTAGTTTTATTAATAATTCAATTCATAAGCATGTTTATTAGTATAGTTTAATGTAGTTTTATATTTAGTTTACATTAATAATTTGAGAGACTTTAGTAATTAATTATATTTTATTGAATGATTTATTATATTTTAACTATTTAATATATATTTTATATTAATGTATTTTTATTGATGAATGATAATAAATAAAAAAAGTAAATAAACTTAATATTAAAGTGTGAATATTATTATTGTGTATATTATTCTAAATAATAAAGAATACATTATTTTGTCAATTATTCCATAATGTTTTCGTCCTTATAAAACAAAATAAATATTGATATTGATGTTTAATAAATATCACGTATTAATGGATGATACGGTACCACCATAAAAATAAGATTTAGGTAAAAAATTTAGGTTAGAAATAATGTATAAAAATATTATTAGTTATAATAATTAAAATAATTTATATATTTAGTTATTTAAATAATTATTTTTAAAAGTACGGTTAATTCTTTTATCATAATTAAAATAGATAAATTATATTATTAATGATTCTATTATTATTATAATAAATTAATTCATCATTATTATTAATAAGTTTTATTTTATATTTTAACTATTATTTTGAGAATTATATAGTTTTAGGAATTTTATTATAAATATTGATAATTATATTTTATTTAGGAAATATATTTTTAAATACTAATAGTTATATGTTATTTAATTATGAAATTATATTTTTAGATAAAGTTATTAGGAAATTAATAGTTTAAGAGATATGTTTAATGTAAATATGATACTAAATAATTATTTTAACATAATAATAAATATTTTTATATATAATAATAAAATAATAATAATAAATAAAGAATAAAATTTTATTATAAAACATTATTATTCTAAATTATTTTCATATAATTTATTAGAATATATTATTGTGTCATAATTCCTTAGAAAAACGACCAACTAAATAAGTAACTCGATAGGGAATATTTTAAATGTTCTGTATCAATGGATGATACAAAATACACTAAAATATGTGAAATTAACAGAAATTAACGATTGAACTTTAGATGATAAGAATTATTTAAACTACTTTTATTATACTATTATTAATATATAAAATATTTTATAACGAATATAAAAAGATATAACATTTATTATTTTAAATATTATTGTAAATAATTTTATTATTAATATTTTTAAAATAAGTTAAAATTAATATTTATTTTATATAAGACATAATATTATTTTATTATTTTATTATTAATATAAGTTTATTATAAAAATATATACGGTATAATTAATTATATAATAAATACAAATTTTAAATAAAAATATATGGAGAATAATAAAATCGTTTTGAAGTACTCAATACTATCTCTTTTCACAAAACTCCATCCATTGGTATTCAAACTAAGACAGAAAGAAAACTTTCCTATGTAAGAATATGAAATTGGATTTTGAGAATTAAGATTAGGAATATTGGGAGCATTGAGTTCATGATTGCTATTTATACCATTTTTAACTCCTGATATTACTTATTCATATATTTTTTCAAATTTTACGTGGTTGAAATTTGGAGTGTAAACTTTTGAAGAAACAATCAGTGAATTTAGTAATTCTTTTTATTGAAAAATATTATCCTTAAATTTCTTTCATCTAGAATGAATAAATTCCTTCATTTTAGCATTGGTCCATGAAAGTATACGGATAAAAAGCAACCTTGTGCTGTCAATAGATGCTTCGTAACAGCTAGAACACCAGTGAGAAATTTTTTCTATTATGAACTATAAATTAGAAATTAATTAAAAATTAAACTAATAAATACTAAAATATTAAAAACTAAGAAATATAAACATAAGTATGGTGTATATTTAGAAAACTTTACTTAATTTATATTAATAAATTTACATGATTTAAATGAAAAATAAAAAAATAAAATACATGAAATAAAATATTATATATTATATATTATATATAATATATTATATAATTATATAATTATATAATTATAAAAGTGCGTTAGAAGCAAAAGTTTCTATCTTTTCCCATTCATCGATGATAACACCCCCGTCCATTATTGCGAGTAATAATTTCAGTATTAGTGTTATCAACCGAATCTGTATCTGTCATTTCACCGGGAGGTGAAAATCTATGCCTTATCATTTCTACGTCGACGCTCTTGGCAACGGTAGATTCAACGGAATATCATTTCATCATCAATCTAAAAGATCGACAAATTAAAATAAAATAATGGTATAAAATATTCTAGTTTCATTTAATTAATATTTATAAGACTTCACAAGGGCATTATTATACTGAAGTATAATAATTAATTTTGACTTCGCAATGTTAATCCTAATTTTAAGATATAAAATTATGATCTTCATTGGTTGCGCTAGCCCTGCTGGCCTGTCTTACTGTTTCTTCAGCATTGACGCTCTTGGTAGTAGTAGTACGATTCGATTTGAACCTATTGAACAAAGACCATTGCTGGGCCAATAGCAATAGGTATAATCGATTGGAGAAGTGCCGCAGTAACCACTAAGAGCGGAGTATCAGAATAAGCACCTGATTTCATATGGCACTTAAATAGATCCTCCCATTCCCTTGTACTGTTATTAATACTTCGACCTCCAAGAAGGAAATTAAACACTTTTTCACACACACTAGAATCAATATACACATTATTTTCAATACTATTACTAACATTACTAAAAATACTATTACTAATATTACTATTACTATTATTACTATTACTATTATTACTATTTCTATTATCATTATTACTATTAACTATATCATTTGTTAGGTTGCCACGGTAAAAAGCATTATATAAAAATAAAATTTTATCATTAACTTTACTACGAATATGATTGAAAAAAGGACAATCAATTAACCAATGACTTATCCATTGTTTATTACTTTTACAACAGGGACAAAAATTAGGACACATTTGATCTACTATTTTTGCAGCTTTAGCAATTCTAGCATCTAATCTATATCCGCTTCGTACTCTCAATAGCCAATAGAAACCATATGAAAGATCAGGATATTCATAACAAAGTTTAATAAATTTTGATGTTTCTTCGAATTTGTTTTTGTCATAAAACTCAGCTTTTATAGAATTGATTTTCAAATCTCTTTTCCAATAAAAATCCTTGATTTTATTATCGTTATTACCTCTTTTCTCTAGTTTACGTTTAAGAGTTCTACTTTCTTTTGTCCATGTATATTTTCTAGATTTTGGAATATTATTAACTAAATAGGAAGTAATACAATTTGAATCTTTCCATTTATCAAAACATTTGACTTGAGACATAGCACACTTAGCTAACAATGGAGGAATATTTAAATCTTTTGAAATAGAATATACATTGATAAAAGATTTGGCTTTTTGTAAACCTGCAACCCATCTTAATCCTTTATTAATTAATTTCTGAGTATTATTTGTTCTCGCTTTATTTGAACCAAGTAAAGGTGCAAAGTAAGAGACTTTACTAAGTACATAGGAGTTAATAATAATCTTCTTAAATGGAATAGGAATTTTGGAATTTGAAAGAAATTTACTAACAGAAAAGAGAGCTTTAGTAACTTTAGAGTTAAGTAATTTAATAATAGGGTTCAACGATAAGCTTTTATCAAATGGTATACCTAAATAGGTATAACATTTAGTTATTGGGTTTGGTTGACCAGCAAGATAAAAATTAGGATCTCTTTTATTTTGAAAAAGAGGTGTGTCTGGTCGAATCACCATCGTTGCACACTTATTAATTCCAAAATTTATCATATTAAATTTAGCCCATTCATTTACCTTCTTAAGCATTTTTTTTAACTTAGTTCTTGATGGTGCGCATAGAACAATATCATCTGCAAAGAGTCCACCACAACATCTAGATTCGCCTAAAGGAATTCCAAGTTCTGAAAAATCATTAAAAATGTCATTAATAAAAAGATTGAAAAGAATTGGTGATAGTGGACAACCTTGTCTAACTCCTTTCATAATATTAAAAGATTCCGAATATTGATCATCAATTTTAACACTGGCTTTGGAAGTCAAATATAGATTTTTTATAAATTGATAACATTTACCTCTAATACCTAAAGCATCTAATTTATATAAAATATTACCTATTGGAACAGAATCATATGACTTTTTTAAATCTAGAAAAGCAAGGTAAGTTTCCTTTGACAAATTTCTCGAATTGAAATAAATAAACTAACACATTCTTCTTTAGTACGAAATCCAAATTGCTCTGGCCTAATAAAATTATTTTTAAGTCCATATTCCGAAATTCTTTTGGAGACTATTTTCGAAATGAGTTTAATACCATTGTTAATCAGAGAGATACCTCGATAATTGTCACAATCAGATAGATCATCTCCTTTTTTAGGAATAGATATAATACTTGCTTCATTCCAAGAGCTAGGAAATTCACCATTCCAAATTCTTGAGTATATCTTCTGTAAACAATTTAAACCAGAAGAAGATTATTAACTGAATTTTCGTCATCCGGAGGAATTAAAGCTTTATAAAATTCAATAGGAATTCCATCCGGGCCTGAAGCTTTATAATTTGGAGTAGCTAAAATTGCTTCTCTAATTTCTTCAATACTGATGTCTTGATTTATATCCCATTCATTGTGTCTCGTATACCTAATTGTTCCATTGGAAAATTTATTAGACCATTCTATTAATGCACTATTGATATCAGAATGGCTTGAAGCAAGTTTTTTATAGTGATTGTGCCATACTTCTAACTGTTCTTTAGTAGAAGTAGCTAGTTTACCATTTTTGTCCTTTACTGGAGAATTTGACATATTTTTAAATTTATCTACTTTTGCTGTTGTTTTAAGCCATTTCCAAGCTTTCTTTGGGTTATTAGATTTCATATATTCACATCCTATATTGATCCAATGTTGGTATTCAGTTTTCCTATAAATATTACACATATGATGAATAATTTTGCACATTTCTATTATATTTTTCAATTAATTCTTCAAATTCTTCTAAATTATGATAAGAACCTCTTCTTTTAATGGATTTATATAATTTCATTTTGAGTTTTTTCAAATTAAATATTTTCTGCGACATATGAAAAAAAGATTTTCGATCTTCTGAAATTGACGTGATATTAAGTTCCTTAGCAATATTGAATGAAGTTGAAATAAATTTCTTAGAAATATCATCAATACTAATATTAGGATCTGGAATCACTTCCTCTAATACACTAAAATAGTTGTTGTCAAAAATTGATTCTTTTTCATTAATACATTTTAATCTATCCCATTTAACTGTCTTTTTAGGCTGAGAGAAAGAATTATCTGAATTAACTGATGAAAAATATTTACCTTTTATTAATAAAGGTTTATGATCCGAAATAAGGGGGAAAGTCAATAAAAGTACCATATGAAAGTAAATCTAACATATGATCATTGACAATCGCATGATCTATATCAGATTCTCTATTACCTCTACTCCATGAAATTGGGGAGCCCCATAAGGGAAGAATTTTCCAATTACTAAATTTAGAGAGCGAATTACCTAATTTCTCAATAGGTAAATTAAAATCACCAACCAACATTGAAGGATGAGAAGAGTGACTATTTAACCACGACAATATTTCAATTCTAGCAGCTCTAGCATGAAGGCTATGGCCACTATGAGGTACGTACACATTACCAATAGAACATTTAGTGAAATTCCAAAAATTATAAGTATATAAAGAAATAATATACTCATAAGTGTTGTTTTCAAGAGAGGCTTGACAAGAATTATGAAAACCTATATAAAGTCCTCTTTTACCGGGAATTTCTTTATTAGCTTTTTTGAAGAAATGTTTGTAGTTTTTTAATGATACTCGACATGGATATTTACTGCTAGAACCTGAACCATATCCTGTTTCCTGAAGGCATAAGAAAAGTGGTTTGTACATTAAAATAAAGAATTCAACACTGTCTTTTTTATCAAAGTTCCATCCATTAGTATTCCAACTGACACATAGAGAAAATTCTTTAACTGTATTATTATTAATATAAGTGTTATTAATATTATTGGAATTATTATTATTGATTGAACTGGAATTTGAATTTGAATCTGAACTTGAAACTGAATTTAAACATAAATTTGAAATTGAACTTGAGCTTGTACTTGAACTTGAACTTGAACTTGTACTTTAATATATGATTTGGCTTTTTGTATACCTGCAATCCATCTTAATCCTTTATTAATTAATTTCTGAGTATTATTTGTTCTAGCTTTATTTGAACCAAGTAGAGGTGCAAAGTAAGAGACTTTACTAAGTACATAAGAGTTAATTATAATTTTCTTAAATGGAATAGGAATTTTGGAATTGGTTGAGTCACTTTTTTTTTTTTTTTTTTTTTTTAACGGCAGCAAACTTGTTTCATCTTTATTAATTAAATATTTGATAAAATACATGTAATAAAATAAAAAAAAGATAAAAAAATAAACAAAAAATAAAACACAATATAAAATAAAATAATGGTATAATATATTCTAGTTTCATTTAATTAATATTTGTAAGACTTCACAAGGGCATTATTATACTGAAGTATAATAATTAATTTTGACTTCGCAATGTTAATCATAATTTTAAGATACAAAATTATGATCTTCATTGGTTGCACTAGCCCTGCTGGCCTGTCTTACTGTTTCTTCAGCATTGACGCTCTTGGTAGTAGTAGTACGATTCGATTTGAACCTATTGAACAAAGACCATTGCTGGGCCAATAGCAATAGGTATAATCGATTGGAGAAGTGCCGCAGTAACCACCAAGAATGGAATATCAGAATAAACGTCTAATTTCATCTAGCACTTAAATAGAGAAGCCACTTTAGAAAAGATAACCATTGATTATCATCAGATACACAGAAAGCTGTAATTAGTACACCTGATATTTTTTTTTTTTTTTTTAGACAGGGAAGAGAATACACTTCCAAAACTTTATTAATTTTATTTTAAAAAAATACATGTAGGTGAAAAGTACATTTGAAATTAAAAATAAAAAATTTAAAAAATAAAAAATAAATTTTTTTTTTTTTTTTAGACTAAGAGAATAACTTTATTTAATTTATAATAATAATAAAATTACATGATTTTAAAGGAAAAAAAAAATAATAAAATACATGAAATAAAATATTATATATTATAAAATTATAAAAGTGCGTTAGAAGCAATAGCCTCTAACTTTTCCCATTCCTCGATAATAACACCACGTCCATTATTGCGAGAAATAATTTCAGTATTAGTGTTATCAATCGAATCTGTATCTGGAGGTGAAAATCCATGCCTTATCATTTCGACGTCGACGCTCTTGGCAACGGTAGATTCAACGGAATACCATTTCATCATCAAACTAAAAGATCGACAAATTAATGGTATTACGTTTGTTAGAAACTCCGCAATCCCCACAAAATACGGAACTGTTGACGAAGTTGAACTTTGTTTAAAAATATTGTCAACTAATTGTCTTTGTTCCTCATCATTAACTTTAATTTTTGAATATATTGAACGCCCACCAAGAAGTGTACTCAATATATAATAATAAATATTATTATCATAATCCTTTTCTGAATCTAAAGGAACATCCAAGGATTTTTGTTCAATTATCAATGCAAACTTCAAAAAGAGATCATCTAGAAAAGGTAAAGATTTATTTCCGTAATTTTCCAATTCTTTACAGGCAAAGATCCAGTGAGAAAAGCTAGGTACACTAACATCACAACAAGGGCAACATTTAGGGCAATCTTCTGAGACGATTTTTCTTTTAATGGAAATACTAATGTCGAATTTAAAACTACACCTAATTCGAGAAATCCAAAAGAATCCCAACTGATACTTAGGATATTGAAATGTTAAATTTCTGATTTCTGAAATAAATCCAAAATCATTCTCCTTGTAAATAATTGCTTTTTTAGCGTTTGAGGGTTTGAAGACATCTCTTTCCCAATAAAACTTTTTTATTTCACTTGTTTTTTTACCATTTAATTTCTTATCCAAAGTCCTTGATTCTTTAGTCCATGAATAATGTGACATAGTAGGAATATTATTAGTGAGATGATTAATAATACATGATGAGTTTTTCCATTTTCTAAAGCAACGTAATTGAGATATAGCACAGACAGCTGAAAGAGGAGGTATTCTCAGTTCACGAGTAATATTATAGAGACTAACAGAAGAATTGCGAGATTTAAATCCGTAACTCCAATAAAGTCCTCTATTAATAATTTTTTGAGCTTTAGAACATCTGCTCTTATTTGAACCAAAGAGAGGAGCATAATATATAACAAGACTAAAAATAAACGAAATTAAAACGTATTTCTTCAATGGGAGAGGAATAGAT
Source organism: Neocallimastix lanati (nom. inval.) (assembly GCA_016946835.1). NCBI lineage: Eukaryota > Fungi > Neocallimastigomycota > Neocallimastigomycetes > Neocallimastigales > Neocallimastigaceae > Neocallimastix > Neocallimastix lanati (nom. inval.). Next base: position 1,641,124 of record JACVTC010000020.1, on the reverse strand, counting down.
TTATTAATAAGAAATCGAAAGTACAAATTTAACTTAACATTTAAATTACTGTTTAATTTGGATTGTATAGATTTCAGTGATAAAGATTCATCAAAAGGAATACCAAAATAAGTATAGTTGTCAGTTTTAGGTAATTTTTTACTACCATTAAAGAAAGATGGATCTTCATAGTTTATCGGTTTAACAAAGTTAATCGGTTTTACAACAAGAGTAGCACACTTATTAATTCCAAAAGTCATTTCATTTTTAATAGCCCATTCATGAACTTTATTCAAAATTTTCTTAAGAGCTTGTTTAGATGGAGCAACTAAAACAATATCATCCGCAAAAAGTCCACCACAACAATATTGAGAATCTAAATATACACCATACTTATCACAATTATCCAGTACATCATTAATGAACAAATTGAATAAAATAGGAGATAGAGAGAATCCTTGTCTCACACCACGATTAATCGAAAATTCTTCTGAGAGATTACCATTAAAAAAAGCACGAGCTTTAGAAGATAGATAAAGATTCTTTAAAAACAGATGACATTTATCTCTAATTCCTAAGTTATATAATTTGGTCAAAATATTAAAGATAGGTACAGAATCATAGGCTTTTTTAAGATCGAGAAAAGCAAGATAAGTAAAATTTCCTTGAAATTTTCTTCTTTGACATATCTCTCTAATTGAAATATACAAACTTATGCATTCTTCTTTATTTCTAAATCCAAATTGTTCAGGTCTAACAAATTTATGTTCAAGGGCATATTTAGCAATTCTATTAGTAACAATCTTTGAAATAATTTTTAAGCCAACATTAATAAGAGAAATACCACGATAATTATTACAATCCGAAAGATCTCCTTTTTTTGGAATTGATATTATAGAAGCCGAATTCCACTCTTCAGGGAAATCACCATCCCAGATTTTGTTAAATAATGAAAATAAACATTTAGCACACTTAGAGTAGTGATCATCTGAAGAATCATCTTGATTATCGGATAAATCAGATTTACTAAAGAAGGCTTTAAAAAATTCAATCGGAATACCATCGGGTCCAGGAGCTTTATTATTTTTCATATCAAAACACAGTGTTTTGAATTTCTTCCATAGTAATAGAATCATTAATATCCCAAGTAAGATTATTATTAGGATTAGTTCCAAATAAACTTACCCAGTATTCATTATCCAAACTGTGTTGAGTAACATCAGAAGCTAGTTCACTGTATTTTTTTTTTTAGACAGGGAAGAGAATACACTTCCAAAACTTTATTAAATTTTATTTTAAAAAATACATGTAGGTGAAAAGTACATTAGAAATTAAAAATAAAAAATTAAAAAATAAAAAAATAGAAAAGCTCGAAAATACTATGTATTTCGGCAAGTTGTACTATGCGGGAATTTTTCCCTTCCTAACAAATAAAAAAGAAATAAAACCTAGAAGTAACATCTTTAAAATAGATAGTGTGGTGTCCACTAAACTCTCCCCGGATTCATCATTTATTGAACTACTAGGGCAAGATTCGTCCTTCGTAGAAATAGATGACGATCCTGTATTATCATTATGCCTTATCAGTACGACGTCGACGCTCTTGGTTAAGTTTGATATTTTGCAATACCTATCAAATAATAGCTCAAACGAACTACTTATGATAGGTATTGCCCTTGTTAAGAATTCCGCCAAGCCCACAATTTTTGGAACAGATGACTCAGATGAACCTTTGAAAAGTAGTTCATTTAAATGTCTCTGTTCCCCACTATCGAAATGTAGTTCATTTAAAACTAAAGTCCCACCAAGAAGGAACAAGTATATATAATGATTGATATAATCTTCAAAATCAGAAATAGAGTCATAGGAAGAAAGAGGATTAAACGCTCTAATCTTCCTAAGGAATAAAACATAGAGATCATCGATGAAATTTAAAGAATTCCATCTAAAAGATGCAAGAGCATCGCATTTAAAAATCCAATGTTCAAAAGATTGATTACCTTCACCACAACGGGGGCAAGACTTTGGACAATCTTCTGAAACTCTACCCATTCTAATAGCAATAGTAGTATTGTATTTATAACCACAGCGTAAACGTATAATCCACGAAAATCCTAAGTTGAATTGAGGATATTTTAAGCTAAGCATTATTATAGCTTTATTGTTTGAGAACTTGTTACTATCGTAGTTTCGACCTTTAATACCTTGAAATCTGGAAACTGATTTCCAGTAACGTTCTATAATATCGTCATATTTTACACATTTATATTTTTTGATTTTTTTATATAGTGTTCTAAATTCTTTAGTCCAGGAATAATAAGGCATTTTGGGAATAGATTTAATAAGATCCTTTATGATACAGTTTGATTTACTCCATTTTGCAAATGATTTAATCTGTAAGGCTGCGCAGATACCAGCAATAGGAGGAATGCTTAGATCTCGAGATAAAGCATAAGTACTCATTGTTGAATTATGTCTAATATAGTCATTGTCTTCTGTATTTGTTTTACCATTTTTAGAGAAGGAACCGATACACCAAAATAGACCAGTATTAATTAATGTTTGAATTCTAGCCGTTCTAGATTTGTTTGAACCAAGTAAAGGAGAATAATAAATTACTTTACTAATAACAAAGGATTGAAGAACTTTTTTCTTGTATGCAATAGGGATAAGTTTATTTGAAAAGAAACGTGTAAATGAAAGAAGGGATTTTCTAACTTTAAAATGCATGTGAGATATAATGTGTTCTAGTAGGAGATCATCTGAAAAAGGAATACCAAGATAGACATAACTAGAAACTTTAGGAATATCATTCTTTCCTTTTTTTTTTTTTTTTTTTTTTTTAGACTTAGAGAATAACTTTATTTAATTTATAATAATAATAAAATTACATGATTTTAAAGAAATAAAAAAATAATAAAATACATGAAATAAAATATTATATATTATAAAATTATAAAAGTGCGTTAGAAGCAATAGCCTCTAACTTTTCCCATTCCTCGATAATAACACCACGTCCATTATTGTGAGTAATAATTTCAGTATTAGTGTTATCAATCGAATCTGTATCTGGAGGTGAAAATCCATGCCTTATCATTTCGACGTCGACGCTCTTGGTAACGGTAGATTCAACGGAATACCATTTCATCATCAAACTAAAAGATCGACAAATTAATGGTATTACGTTTGTTAGAAACTCCGCAATCCCCACAAAATACGGAACTGTTGACGAAGTTGAACTTTGTTTAAAAATATTGTCAACTAATTGTCTTTGTTCCTCATCATTAACTTTAATTTTTGAATATATTGAACGCCCACCAAGAAGTGTACTCAATATATAATAATAAATATTATTATCAAAATCCTTTTCTGAATCTAAAGGAACATCCAAGGATTTTTGTTCAATTATCAATGCAAACTTCAAAAAGAGATCATCTAGAAAAGGTAAAGATTTATTTCCGTAATTTTCCAATTCTTTACAGGCAAAGATCCAGTGAGAAAAGCTAGGTACACTAACACCACAACAAGGGCAACATTTAGGGCAATCTTCTGAGACGATTTTTCTTTTAATGGAAATACTAATGTCGAATTTAAAACCACACCTAATACGAGAAATCCAAAAGAATCCCAACTGATACTTAGGATATTGAAATGTTAAGTTTCTGATTTCTGAAATAAATCCAAAATCATTCTCCTTGTAAATAATTGCTTTTTTAGCGTTTGAGGGTTTGAAGACATCTCTTTCCCAATAAAACTTTTTTATTTCACTTGTTTTCTTACCATTTAATTTCTTATCCAAAGTCCTTGATTCTTTAGTCCATGAATAATGTGACATAGTAGGAATATTATTAGTGAGATGATTAATAATACATGATGAGTTTTTCCATTTTCTAAAGCAACGTAATTGAGATATAGCACAGACAGCTGAAAGAGGAGGTATTCTCAATTCACGAGTAATATTATAGAGACTAACAGAAGAATTGCGAGATTTAAATACGTAACTCCAATAAAGTCCTCTATTAATAATTTTTTGAGCTTTAGAACATCTGCTCTTATTTGAACCAAAGAGAGGAGCATAATATATAACAAGACTAAGAATAAACGAAATTAAAACATATTTCTTCAATGGGAGAGGAACAGATTTATTAATAAGAAATCGAAAGTACAAATTTAACTTGACATTTAAATTACTGTTTAATTTGGATTGTATAGGTTTCAGTGATAAAGATTCATCAAAAGGAATACCAAGATAGGTATAGTTGTCAGTTTTAGGTAATTTTTTACTACCAATAAAGAAAGATGGATCTTCATAATTTATCGGTTTAACAAAGTTAATCGGTTTTACAACAAGAGTAGCACACTTATTAATTCCAAAAGTCATTTCATTTTTAATAGCCCATTCATGAACTTTATTCAAAATTTTCTTAAGAGCTTGTTTAGATGGAGCAACTAAAACAATATCATCCGCAAAAAGTCCACCACAACAATATTGAGAATCTAAATATACACCATACTTATCACAATTATCCAGTATATCATTAATGAACAAATTGAATAAAATAGGAGATAGAGAGCATCCTTGTCTAACACCACGATTAATCGAAAATTCTTCTGAGAGATTACCATTAAAAAAAGCACGAGCTTTAGAAGATAGATAAAGATTCTTTAAAAACAGATGACATTTATCTCTAATTCCTAAGTTATATAATTTGGTCAAAATATTAAAGAGAGGAACTGAATCATAGGCTTTTTTAAGATCGAGAAAAGCAAGATAAGTAAAATTTCCTTGAAATTTTCTTCTTTGACATATCTCTCTAATTGAAATATACAAACTTATGCATTCTTCTTTATTTCTAAATCCAAATTGTTCAGGTCTAACAAATTTATGTTCAAGGGCATATTTAGCAATTCTATTAGTAACAATCTTTGAAATAATTTTTAAGCCAACATTAATAAGAGAAATACCACGATAATTATTACAATCCGAAAGATCTCCTTTTTTTGGAATTGATATTATAGAAGCCGAATTCCACTCTTCAGGGAAATCACCATCCCAGATTTTGTTAAATAATGAAAGTAAACATTTAGCACACATAGAGTAGTGATCATCTGAAGAATCATCTTGATTATCTGATAAATCAGATTTACTAAAGAAGGATTTAAAAAATTCAATCGGAATACCATCGGGTCCAGGAGCTTTATTATTTTTCATTTCAAGCACAGTGTTTTGAATTTCTTTCATAGTAATAGAATCATTAATATCCCAAGTAAGATTATTATTAGGATTAGTTCCAAATAAACTTACCCAGTATTCATTATCCAAACTGTGTTGAGTAACATCAGAAGCTAGTTCACTGTAATGTTCAGCAAATCGATTTAATTGATCCGAATGAGAGAATAAAAAGTTACCCTGCTTGTCCTTTAAAACACTTGACGAAATAGAATTAGAGTACATAGGGCGAGATAGCTTCTTTAATTTTAACCAAGCACTCCTAGCATTTTTATTACTAAAATCATTACATGCAGATTCTATTGACTGATGAAATTGTTTTGATTTAATAGAAAACTTAATTGACCTGACTTTACCACATATATTTTTATACTCACGAAGCAAATTTAAAAATTCATCAAGGTTTTCAAGATTAGAACCTAAAGAAAAATTTTTGATTTCATTAAATGCAACATGCTTTTCATGAGAAAGTTTCTTGATATAATAAGGGCAGTGGAAAGCTGATCCTTTAAGATCACAAGGAACTCTAGCATGAACTTTATCACCAACTTTATTAGCTGTTTCTATAAATTTATTGACCATTTCATTAGAACTTAATTCTTTATTATCATCAAATTCATTAATAAGAATTGAGAAGTAGTTACTTGAGAATATCTCATTATGCTTTTCATTACACATGCGTTGGGACCACTTGAATCTTCTAGAAGGAGTAGGAGCACGAAAACCTTCTGAGTCATCTTTCTTACAGGAAAGGATAAGAGGGAAGTGGTCAGATATATCATTGAATGTACTACAAACAGATACCTTATTAATGTATTCCTTCATTTTACAATTAAATAAAACATGATCAATACAAGACGATCTACCATCCCGAGCCCATGTGAAATCGAGACCTGATAAGTATTTAGTGAACCACTGATAAGATGATTTATTAAGTAAACTATCTAATTGGGGTTTAGACATATTAAAGTCACCTACAAGAATAGAAGGTGTATTAGTATGTTTCTTTATCCAATTAGTAATTTCTGAAAAGGCATTCTTTCTTTCTTCCTTATGAGTGACCGTAGGAACATAAATATTACCAATAGTGCATTTAATTCCCCAAAAAGAAGTAATGTTGACAGAAATGATATACTTATATTCAAAGGGATCAGGAGAAAATGAACATGAACGATGTACACTTATACTAAGACCTCTCATACCGGGTATATTTGGATCAGCTTTACGTAAAATTGTATTATAGTGACAAAGAAATGGGTAATTATTTGAATGTGCATTAAGGTATTGGCTATTACCGACCTCTTGCAAGCAAATACAGATGGGTTTAAATATTTCATTAAAGTATCTAATACCATCACGTTTTTCATCATTCCATCCATTAATATTCCAACTGACACAAAGATTAAAGAACTGAGTAGACGGTGAATAAATATTACTATAAAGAAAATCTTTAGCCATTGATTTAGTTTCAAAAGAAGAAAATTTGTTGTTAAATTTCTTAACTTCACTGAAAGTTCTGATTTTGTCGGTTTGGACCCAATTAATTTTATTGATTGGAAGGCAATGGGTAAGAAGAAATAAAATATTTAGGTAATAAGTGGGTTTATCATAGTTTATCCTTAAAATGAAGTAATTTTCCATATTAGGTGAGTGTGTTTTTATAATTCCATGAACTATTTCATTGCAATTGGAAATACGTTTACTAAGAAATTCCCAAAGTTTACTAACAGACCATGATTGAAGATCATGAATAAAGATAAGAATGAAATCTTTATTCTGAATATCGTATCTTCGAAGACCACGTCGCAAAACAGGTATAGTTGCTGAATTTGAAGAAGTATTATCCATATCAAGAAAGCCTAAAAAATAAAATAAAAGAAGAATAAAATAAAAATAATAAAAATAATAAAAAAATAGATAAAAAAATTTTTTTTTTTTTTTTTATATATATAAATGTAATAAAATAAATTAAAAAATAAAAGAGAAAGTAAATTCTCTTTAAATAGTAAAAAAAAAATATTGGTGTTGAATATTTGAAAGCTTGAAATATAAAATTGTTCTTGATGATTGAATAGATTTTAGATTTTGTAAATAATTGATTTTATCCTGTATAACTGATATAATATTTATAAATTTACTCAAGGGTTAGTAATTTATTGATACAAAATTACTTGTATATACTGTAAAAATGAATAATTGTTTCTTTTTATCTTTTGAATGATTATAATTCTTTCAATTAATAAAGCGCTTTAAGATGTTAAAAATTTTCTGTTGAATAATCATAAATTAGCTAAAAGTATATTTAAAAAGAAAAAATATTAGTAGAGAAAGACTATAAAAAAGATTCCCATCCGTTAAATAATGTCTTAAACACAAGCTTTGGAGTGAATCAATCTCCTACATTTCCATTTTACAATAGCTACATGAAAGTATAAATAATACTATAGAAAAATACATATACAAAATAATGCTAAAGTAAAAAATACAATAGATTCATTACAATGATAATATGTAGAAACTACATGATATTATTAATTATACAACTCCAATGTTACTACATATCCAGTTTAAAACAATATAAAACATCAGGTTCACTTTCTACAGTCTTCCAGTATTCCAGTTTTCACTCTTCGTATTAGAAGCCACTTTAGAAAGGATAACCATCGATTATCATCAGAATCACAGAAAGCTGTAATTAGTACACCTGATATAGGTTATTCCTTTTCCATCAACCCTCCATGGACCTGGAAAAACAGTCCACATCATTGGGGATCTAATTGCTTTGAAGGAGAGATAAGAGAACTTTGTTGCAAGAAAGTATAATAGGTTTATGATCAGAAATACCATAAAATGAAGTGCAAAATTTTTTTTTTTTTTTTTTTTTTTAGACTAGGAATAAACTTTATTTAATAATATTTTTTTTAAAAAATACATGAAATTTAAATACATGAAATTATTTTTTATATTAATATTAAAAAACTACGTTATGAGATTCGAGGACGAAAAGGCCTCTAACTCTTCCCATTCATCGAAGATAACTCCATGTGGATGAAAATTATCATTCGAATCTGTATCAGAATTTCTTCTTTGCCTTATCGTTACGACGTCGACGCTCTTGACAACGGTAGGTCTAACACTATACAAATCGATCATGGTGTAAAAATCACCAATCACAATAGGCATAACGTTAGTAAGGAATTCCGCAAGCCCCACAAAATATGAAATCGGGAAAGAAGACTCGTTCGGAGGTGATTGAAAAATATTATTAATATATCGCCTTCTTTCCCCCGAGCCGATCTTTAAGATTTCAAATACTGCATTTCCGCCAAGAAGGAGACACAGCACGTAAAAATTGATATTATCATCAAAATCTTCCTCTTTATCATCAGGAATGTTCAATGATTTCTCATGAACAATTAGAGAAAAATTAATAAAAATTTCATCAACAAAGGGAATGAAATGTTGCCTAAATTCTTCAAATTTAGGACATAAAAGTATCCAGTGTGTAAAACTAGGTATGCTGTTACTCTCACCACAACAAGGGCAGTATGTTGGGCAATTTTCTGATACTAGATTACTTTTAACATACGTTTTTACATCAAATTTGATTTTTTTTTTTTTTTTTTTTTTTTTTTTTTTTTTTTTTTTTTTTAGACAGGGAAGAGAATACACTTCCAAAAACTTTATTAAATTTTATTTTAAAAAATACATGTAGGTGAAAAGTACATTAGAAATTAAAAATAAAAAATTAAAAAATAAAAAATAAAAAATAAAAAAGCTCGAAAATACTATGTATTTCGGCAAGTTGTACTATGCGGGAATTTTACCCTTCCTAACAAATAAAAAAGAAATAAAATTTAGAAGTAACATCCTTAAAATAGATAGTGTGGTGTCCACTAAACTCTCCCCGGATTCATCATTTATTGAGCTACTAGGGCGAGAATCACCCTTCGTAGTAATAGATGATAATCCTGTATTTTCATTATGCCTTATCAGTACGACGTCGACGCTCTTGGTTAAGTTTGATATTTTGCAATACCTATCAAATAATAGCTCAAACGAACTACTTATGATAGGTATTGCATTTGTTAAGAATTCCGCCAAGCCCACAATTTTTGGAACAGGTGACTCAGATGAACCTTTGAAAAGTAGTTCATTTAAATGTCTCTGTTCCCCACTATCGAAATGTAGTTCATTTAAAACTAAAGTCCCACCAAGAAGGAACAAGTATATATAATGATTGATATAATCTTCAAAATCAGAAATAGAGTCATAGGAAGAAAGAGGATTAAACGCTCTAATCTTCCTAAGGAATAAAACATAGAGATCATCGATGAAATTTAAAGAATTCCATCTAAAAGATGCAAGAGCATCGCATTTAAAAATCCAATGTTCAAAAGATTGATTACCTTCACCACAACATGGGCAGGACTTTGGACAATCTTCTGAAACTCTACCCATTCTAATAGCAATAGTAGTATTGTATTTATAACCACAGCGTAAACGTATAATCCACGAAAATCCTAAGTTGAATTGGGGATATTTTAAGCTAAGCATTATTATAGCTTTATTGTTTGAGAACTTGTTACTATCGTAGTTTTGACCTTTAATACCTTGAAATCTGGAAACTGATTTCCAGTAACGTTCTATAATATCGTCATATTTTACACATTTATATTTTTTGATTTTTTTATATAGTGTTCTAGATTCTTTAGTCCAGGAATAATAAGGCATTTTGGGAATAGATTTAATAAGATCCTTTATGATACAGTTTGATTTACTCCATTTTGCAAATGATTTAATCTGTAAGGCTGCGCAGATACCAGCAATAGGAGGGATGCTTAGATCTCGAGATAAAGCATAAGTACTCATTGTTGAATTATGTCTAATATAGTCATTGTTTTCTGTATTTGTTTTACCATTTTTAGAGAAGGAACCGATACACCAAAATAGACCAGTATTAATTAATGTTTGAATTCTAGCCGTTCTAGATTTGTTTGAACCAAGTAAAGGAGAATAATAAATTACTTTACTAATAACAAAGGATTGAAGAACTTTTTTCTTGTATACAATAGGAATAAGTTTATTTGAAAAGAAACGTGTAAATGAAAGAAGGGATTTTCTAACTTTAAAATGCATGTGAGATATAATGTGTTCTAGTAGGAGATCATCTGAAAAAGGAATACCAAGATAGACATAACTAGAAACTTTAGGAATATCATTCTTTCCTAAATAGAAGGTTGGATCACTATAGTTTGGAGGAGGTTGGAAGTTCATTGGTTTTATAACCATAGTTGCACACTTTTCAATACCAAAAGTCATTTCATTTAAATTAGCCCATTTATGTACCTTTTTTAATAATTTTTCTAAATTTTTTGCACTTGGAGCAATGAGAACAACATCATCAGCAAAGAGTCCACCACAACACTTTTTTCTTCCAACATTAACACCATACTTTTCACAGTCATTTAGTATATCATTGATGAATAAATTGAATAAGATTGGAGATAAAGGACAACCTTGACGAACACCTCTTTTAATAGGAAATTCATTTGATAACATTGAAGCAAATCGAGCACGTGCTTTAGATGAAGTATATAAATTACAAAGAAAATCAAAACATTTACCGCGTACTCCATAGTGATATAATTTAGTAAGAATGTTAAAAATAGGAACTGAATCATAAGCTTTTTTAAGATCTAAAAAAGCTAAATATGTGAATTTTCCTTGGAATTTTCTTCTTTGACAAATTTCTCTAACGGAAATGAATAAACTAATGCATTCTTCGCGGTTGCGAAATCCAAATTGTTCAGGTCTAATGAAATTGTGTGAGAGTGCGTAAGTAGATATTCTATCTGTTATAATTTTTGAAATGATTTTTAGTCCAACGTTAATGAGAGAAATACCTCGATAATTACTACAATCTGATAGGTCACCCTTCTTAGGAATTGATACAATAGAAGCTGAGTTCCATTTTTTAGGAAATGACCCATTCCATATTTTATTAAATATCAATTTTAGACACTTTCCAGCAGCAGGATGTGATTCTAGTAATTCTTCGTTACAAAAAAGAGCTTTGTAGAATTCAATCGGAATACCATCGGGGCCGGGTGCTTTGTTATTTTTCATCGATGAAATAGTTTTTTTAATATCTTCAATCGTAATAGGACCATTTATATTCCAGGTAGTGGATCTAAGACTAATATTCCTTAAAGCATGATTCCAGTAATTACGATTAAGGCTGTGACCTGAGGGATCCGAAGCAAGATCTTTATAATATTCAGCCCATCTATCTAATTGCTTTGAAGGAGAGATAATATCTTGACCAAACTTAGATTTAATGCAAGTAAGGGAGGTAGATGAATATGATGGTTTAGCCATTTTCTTTAAACATCTCCAACCATTTTTGAAATCTTTATTCAAAAAATAATTACCTATTTTTACTATATTAGCCTTAAATCTAGCAGAACGAAATTTACTCTTAGTTTTCTTGATTAATTTGCAAAGTTTTTCATATTTATTAAATTGTTCAAGGTAATTATCAACATTTTCACAATTAAAGTAAGGCTTAATATTCCGAAATGCAATATGTTTTTCATGAGATAGTTTTTTAATGTAATAAGGACAATGAAAAGCAGAGCCCTTTAAATTTGTTGGAATAAAAGCCTTAATATCTTTCCCGATATTATTTGCTGTATTGATAAAATTTTCTACCATTTCATCAGCCGTAAGCGAATTATAATGAGAATCAAGGTCATTTTCTAGGATTGAAAAATAATTATGTGATAAAATATCTGAATTTTTTGTTTTACAGATATGAGTTGACCATTTAGAAACTTTAGTAGGCCTTATAAAACCATCGGAGAGAACTTTGTTGCAAGAAAGTAAAATAGGTTTATGATCAGAAATACCATAAAACGAAGTACAAACCGAGGTTTTATTAATATGGGATGCCAAAGCCTCATTATAGATGACATGATCAATGCAAGATGATCTAGTACCTTTAGCATATGTAAATTGATTACCATATAAAGGAGCAATATACCAATTAGGAAAATTATTTGAAATGTATGTTTTGATCTTCTTTAATGACATGTTAAAGTCACCAACTAGGACAGCCGGAACATTTTTTCTATTGTGAAAACGTAACCATTGAGAGAGTTCATCAAAAGCAACTAGTCTTGCTTCCTTCCATTTGCTTTGAGGGAAGTAGATATTACCAATAGTACATTTTTGATTCCAAAAAGAAGTAATATTAACTGAAATGATATATTTGTATAAAAACGGTTCTTGGAAGAAAGAGCACGAAGAATGAACACCAATAAAGAGTCCTCTCATACCAGGGGTTTTAGGATTAGCTTTAAGGAAAACTGAGTTGTAATATGGAATTAAAGGTGATGAAACATCTTTTGGTAGATATTTACTTTTTCCAGTTTCTTGTAGACAGATACATATAGGTTTAAAAGTAGAGTTGAGATACAAAATACTATCTCGCTTTTCAGTATTCCAACCGTTAATATTCCATTCTGATACTAGATTACTTTTAACATACGTTTTTACATCAAATTTGAATCCACATTTAATTCGTCCAATCCAAAAAAATCCAAGAGAAAATTGTGAATATTTAAGTGATAGACGTTGAATTGAAGTGCAAAATTAGCCAGGAATAAACTTTATTTAATAATATTTTTTTTTTTAAAAAAATACATGAAGTTTAAATACATGAAATTTGTTGAGTCACTATAATTTGGAGCCGAATTTATAAAAAAAAAAATTAAAAATAAAACTTCCATATGTATTATTCCCTCAATATATATTTAATTATTTTATTTACTCCTCAACTTTTTTTCTAATATTAAACAAAAAAAAAAAAAAAAAAAAAAAAAAAAAAAAATAAATATCCCAAAATAAACAATAACAATATATTCCTTTTCCTCCTTTATACCATAAATTTTAATTCTAATTCACACTAATTTTAGTTTGGTTTTTGTTGTTGTTTGTTTTTTTATTTATTAATTATTACTTTATGATTTTTATATATCTTAATTATTTATTTATAGGATATATATATAAAAAACATGAATTAAAACAGAACAATTTTATTATATATATTCAAAATTAAAAAAAATATTATAATTTTTATATTATTAGTATTAAGTTTAATTATGTGTATTTTTGTTTTTCGTTTTTTGTTCTAAAATTTTTTATTCTAAAAATTATTTTTTTTTCTCTCTGAAAATTAACTAAATTTTATTATATTTTTTAAAATTTAATTATTATATTTATTTTTTATAATTATTATTATATTTGATTTATATATTTTGTTTTTTTGATATTTATATTTTTAATTTTTTTTTTTAACTTTATAAAAAAAATTAATTTAATTAAAATAAAGCTTTTAAAAGCATAACATGTAATATTATAATTAGTTTAAAAATAAAAAAAAAAGTTCAAAAAAATTAAAGTTTGTTCTTTAATTAATTTTCCCTCTTTTTTTTTTTTTAAGTCTATTTCAATTATCTAATTTATATTTTATAAAAAAAATTACAAAAAATATTTATCATCTTTTTTTCCACAAAAAAAAAATATACTTTTCATACTTTTTTTTATTCCTAGTAAATATATTAAATAATTTTATTTTTAAAAAATTTTTCTTTCAATATTAAAAAGAAACTTTCAAATTTTATTATTATATTAAACTAGTTTATAAAACGTAATTTTAATTACTATTAGTATTTACTTTAATTAAATATTAATTCTTTTTATTTTGTAAAAAAAAAAAAAAGAGGGAGAAAAAAAGTAATTTTTATATTATATACATATATTATTCTATGTATACTCTATTTTTTTAATTTATTTACCAGTGTTGATTACCATGAGTCTTAGTTGGGTATGGATCATCATATAAAGCAACACGTGGTAAACCATCTTCAGTATTTAAAGTGAAAGTGTATGAAGCTGGTAATGGGGTAGCTTGTTGGTTGTTACGACGGCTAACACTACGGCTAACACCACGCTTAATGGTAGAGGCACCTCTGGTAATTGAACGTTTAACAGTACCGAAAGCTTCTGGGAACTTTTGCTTTAAATCATCGTACTTTTGTGGGCTCTTACGCTTTAACATTAAAAGACCAACACCAGCAGCACCTACAACAGCAGCAGCTCCACCAAAAACGGTAGCAGTAACTGGGGCATCTGTACCACCATTTTCTTTGTCGAATTCATCGATTTCGGCTTCTTCAACTGGAGCTGGCTTTTCTTCTTCCTTTGGCTTCTTTTCTTCCTTTTCCTTCTTTTCAACTGGCTTTTCCTTTGGTTCTTCTGAAGTAGCTGGAACAAGTGGAATAGCTGGAATACTTGATGGTTTAGTAATTGGAATAGCCTTAATAGTACTTGGTTTAACAATTGGAATAGCTTTAACACTCTTTGGTGGAATAATTGGAGTAGCTGGAGTTTCAGCAGTCTTAGCTACAGTTGGGAAAACGACAGCAGAAGTCTTAGCAACAGTTGGGAAAACAACAGCAGAAGTCTTCTTTACAACAGTAGTAGTGGTAGTGGTCTTACGAGTAGTAGCCTTGTGAGTAGTGGTCTTACGAGTGGTAGTGGTCTTACGAGTGCTCTTACGAGTAGTCTTCTTTTCTTCTTTTTCTTCATGATCATCTTCATCATCCTTACCAGCATCAAAGCTTCCATCTTCCCATGGGTACTTACGCATACCCTTTTCACTACCAGACATAGCTCTAGCGGCTTGTTTGAAAGAGTTAACAATAGTACTCTTAGAAACACCCTTAGCCTTAGCGAAAGCATTCATAGCTGAACTATTGTAGTGTGGACCATCAATAATTTCCTTAGAATCAGCATCAACAATAACGTAGATCATGTTAATAACACCAGTGCTCTTCTTAGCAAGATGTTCGAAAGCAGTTTGAGAAAGATCAACTTGAGTTTCAGCACAAGTACCACATTGATCAACAACCTTAGCTCTTACTATTTTTTTATAAAATTTTTAAATTTTTCTTATTAATTTTATTCTTTTATTTACAGCAACAAACTTCAATTTATACTATAACTTCAATTTATTCTATTTTCATCAATATATTTCACTTTTTTTTTTAACTTACCAAGCTTATATTCACCACTGGCCTTGGCATCAATAGTCATACCGACATAATAGTTATCACAGTACTTGTATGGCTTGCTCTTGAAATAGCGTGGATGCTAAATTTTTATTATTTAATAAATTAAATGATACAAATCAATATTTAATTATTATATTATTACATTTCTTAACAATAAACAAATAACTCCTCATATACAAATATCAAACTCCTTCAAATAAAAAACTATATCAAAAAATTTCATTTCCTTTTTTATCAAATCAAAATAAAATATAAACTTACTAAAGCAACAAAGAAATTGTTACTTGGAAGACCATGACTACATTTTGGACTTTCTTGAGTACTACATTCATCTGGACAACCGTAAAAGGTTGACTTGTATGGGTACTCATCAGCGAAAACTGTGTGAATTAATAATACTAAAACAGCAAATAAATATGTATTCATTTTGATATAATATTTATTAAATTATTTATTTTTTTTTTATTTTTTATTCTTTTTTATTTTATTGTATATCTCCCTTCTTTTTTTCTTAATATATATATATATAAACTTTTATTTATTTTTTTTTTTTTTTTATATATTCTAAAAAAAAGGCTTTAAATTTTTTTTTTTTAAAATATTAACTAATTAATGAAAAGGAAAATGCTTATATTTATATAATTTATGAAAAATTTTATACAAAAAATATTTATAATAGAAAAAATAAAAATATATTATGAAAAAAATTCATATATATTAGATATTATAAAAAATTTATTACAAATTATATTTCAATTATTCTATTTTATTCATAATATATAATAAATATAATAAATATTTGAATAGAATATATTGATATTATAAAAAAATTTTTTTTCTATTTATTTTATATTATTATTTTACTTTTATTTAAATTTTAAAATTCCATAATTATAAAATAATGATAAATAATTGAAACTAAAAAGAAAAAAAAAATTTTTTTAATTAAAAATTAATACTTTTAATATAGACTATTCTTTTTCCCTTGAATTTAATATAAAATAATAATAGATTAATAAATTATTTAATATATGAAATAATATAATTAATTATAGTTTTAAATTTTTAATGCTTTTTAATTTGTTTTTCATAATATAAACTTTATTCATTATAAATTATTAAAATAAAAAATATATATAAAGTCATATTTAATTTTTTTTTATATTTTAATGAATATAAAGTTTCATATATATTTAACCTGATATTTTCAAATTATTTAAATACAAAATAGGGTCTATACTAATATTCACCATATATTACACAATATATTTTGTAATACATAAAAAAATTAAAGTATATCTCTACATATATTCTATTTTATTATGTATATTATGTAAATTATTCACCATTACTCAATCGATATAATAAATATATTAAGCACAATATTCAGGTTTTTATCAAATCATTTATAATTTTAAATTTATTATTAAATATTAAATATATATGTATTTTTTTAATAATGGATGACGAGTTAAAATTCTATATTTTATTACATTATTCATTTGTTTAGATTTTATTTGTACATATCATAATAATTAAAATTTCGTAAATAATAAATTAATAAGTTATCTAAATGAACAAATTCTTATTTTCTAAATATTATAATCATTATATATGTCTAGAATATATTATATATTATATTCATCTTTTTATTCAATTTTCAATGTATTAAAAAACAAATATTGAATTAAATATAAAAAAAATTAAAAAAAAAAAAAAAACTTTTTTTATTAAATGATATTTTTTCGTTTTTCTATTTATTTATTTATTTATTTATTTATTTATTTATTTATTTATTTATTTATTTATTTATTTTAATTTTATAAAAATAAAATTTTTTTTTATTTATATTTATATTATTTAAAATGTAATAAATTTTTTACTTTAATACATATAAATGTTTTAATAACATATATATTAATTTATATTAGCTTAATATTTATTTTATATTTATTTAAATTTTATGTATATTTATTTAGATTTTATTCATATGTGTATTTATATATATATTATTTTATTAATAATATATTTATACATTTATTTATTACTTATTTTTATATTAATATTTATTAATTTTATAATGTAATTCATACTTATTTTATATTTATTAAATTTACGTTACACGCAACTAACAACAACAAAAAAAAAAAAAAAAACTAAAACTAAATTTTAAATTATATGATATTTGTGAAAAAGTGGAAATGGTAAATGGCGCGGGAAATTAATCATAACTATTACATAATGAACAATTAAGTAACTACTTCTATTCAAATATGGCTTTATTGAATTCAATTTGTTTTTAATTAATTAATCCTTAATTGAAATAAAATGAAATACAATAAAACATAATGATAATAATGATAATAAAAACTGCCACAAAATATTTAGATTAAATCAATTTTCCACAACAAATGTCTAGAAAATGAGTGGAAATCATTAAAAAAATGCAAAATTAAAAATAAAATAAAATTAAAATTAAATATAAATTTAAACATAAAATAAAATAGGAATAAACCAAAATATAAAATAAAATAAAATATAAAAAGTAAAATAAAAATATAAAATTAAATATAAAATAAAATAAGAATAAAGTAAAATATAAAAAAAAAAAAATAAAATATAAGAAGTAAAATAAAAATAAATTAAGATATATTAATTTCTCATTTTTTTTATCTTTTCATCATCTAAACTTTTTTTTTTATTTTAATTTTATAAACAAACCTTAAGATTCTTCGATTGATTCGAAAACAAAGAAAATAATAGAAAAAATAAAATAAAATAACTTTTATTTAAATCTAATTTAAAAAAATAAAAAAAAAATATATAATGTAATTAGTTTTCTTATAAATAATTTGTGAAAGTTATTATTCTAATATTAAAATTAAAAAAATAAAAAAAAAAAAAAAGAATTTAAAAAGTTATGAATTATTTTTATTGTAATTTTATGCTAAAAGATAAATTATGAATTATCTTTATTGAAATTTTATGATTAAAATATAAAAAGTTTGAAAGGTGAAAAAGTTTAAAATGAAAGAATCGAGTATAGTTGATAATTAATAAAAAAAAAATAATAATAATAATAATAATAAAATAAAAAATAAAATGAAATAACTTTGATTATATAATTCTTAAAGTAAAAGCTTTTAAATTGTAATTTATGAATTAACTATAAAAAATTAAAATTATATAAAAAATTAAAATAATTTAATAATAATAATGATAATAATAATACAACTATTAATACATAATGTATTACATATTAAATTATAATTAAAAAAATGAAGTACAGATCTGAAGTATATTCACAATTATAGAAATTAACAAGCATCTATGTACTATTTCTCAATAAGATTCATATGAAGAATAGAATATTCAATTCTAATTTAACCTTATCAAAATTTAATTATTTAATATTTAATTAATAATAAATTAAATACATTATTAAATGTAACTTAGCCTTAATGTATCTCTAATGTATTTAATGAAATTCTTTTTTTTTTTTTATTAATTTATTCTATTCATTACTGTACTAGAACGTTCTTCCTTTTATAGAAAGAAAAATATTATTTAATATAAACATTCTTTTTTCTTTTTATCTTGTAATCATTGAAACATAACATTATAAATAATAATTATTGAACAATTAATATTATTGAACAATTAATAATGAATATTCAAAATAAATACTATCATCAATCAATAATAAATAATATATAAATAATTAGAACTATTAGAACTATACAGTAATAGTTCAAATAATTTATATTACCATTATTAGTTAATTAATTATTAATTATTGATATTTATTTATTAATCATTATATTTATTGCGCATTACATAATTATTTATTAATTATTCTTTTATTATTTATTACGATTTACAATAATTGTTTATTTAATTTTTAAGGGATATATAATTAATTAGAAAAGATAGTACAACAAAATTGTATTAAATTGAAGCTAATAATTATTCCCTAATATAATATGTTTTTTTTTATTATTTATTATGTATTATTTATTATTTATTATTCATGTAATTATATTTATTATTCGATTAATATTTATTTGTTATTTTTCATTATTATTATAAATATTAATATACAGTAATAATTTTCAAAAATAACAAAAATATATTTTATATTAATTATATTCATGTTAATTTACTTGCTAAATTCTATTTATTATTAATTTCATTATACTATTCCAATAGATTATATTTAAATTCTAATTTTTTTTTTAGATGGAAAGAAAAAAAAAAAAAGAAATTTAAATTTACATTGAGACATCAAATAAAGTTTTTTAATAATTAGATCTATATATTGGAATATATTGGAAGAGTATTGTAAATATGAACTAGATAATTAAAATTGACAATTGTAATATAAAACAAATTAAAATTTTATTTGTGTCACTTCAAAAAAAATTTTAATTTATTAAATAAATAAATAAAGAAATAAAATAAAAAAAAAAAATAGATGATGTACTTTTGTATAAAAAAAAAAAAATAAAAATAAAAAAATAAAAATAAAAATAAAAATAAAAAAAAAAAAAAAAAAAAAAAGAATAAAAATAAAAAAAAAAAACACTGTTTATAAATATTTAATTTAAATGTGCTGTAATTAATAAAAAATATAAATAATAACTATATTCTAATTAAATAATAATATGATATATAATTAATGATTTAATCATTTATAATGAAATATATTAGAATAGTCCATTAAATAAATTATAATAAATAAATAATGGAATTTCATAAAAATATGAATTATTTATTTAAATTATTTATTTATTATTATTTATTATGTATTATGTATTATTTATTTAATATTTATCATCTATTATCTATTTATTATTTATTTATTATTTATTTATTTATTATTTATTATTTATTATTTATTTTATTTTATTATAAAGGAAATTTTTATTATTTTAAATTAAAAAATTAAATACAAACTATTAATTTTATTTTTTTTTTTTTTTTATTTCTAAAAAATTGTACTCTAAAGTTAAATCATTTATTCTATTCTATTTGAGATTTTCTACTAGAGATATATCTGCAATATAATAATAAGGCAACTGGTTGGTAAATTGATTTAGTCAAATTTATTTATTAAAAGAATCTATTATAAAATATAAATAATTATAATAATATATACTTTAATTAATAAAATAAAAAAAATTACAAACCCTGACATCTATTTTATTTCTTTTCTTTAGTTTTTTTTTTTTTTTTTTTTAAGGTCAAGCATAAAATAATTGATTTGCCCTTGATTTCTTTATTATTATTATTTAATTAGTTATATATATTGATTAATAATACTATATAATATTTTCTTATTTATTGGACTAAATAACATCTTAGTTACACATTCATTTAAAGCCGAAAAAAAAAAAAAAAAATTAGTTTATAAAAACTCAAATTAATACAAAAAAATTAAATTGCAAATCAATACAAAAAAAAAATTTAATAATAAATAATAAATAATTAGTCATGAATCATAATTAAGATAGCTTAAATAGTATATAAATAAATATTTGTAATATATACTTTTTATTAGCCTTCTTTTTATAAAAAAAAATTTATATATATGAATGCATTAAAAACTAGAAAGTTAAATATTTATGATTTATGATTTATTATTTATGATTTATTATTTATTAATAAATACTCTTTTTTATTATTTATTATTTATTATTTATTATTTATTATTTATTATTTATTAATAAATACTCTTTTTTATTATTTATTATTTATTATTTATTAATAAATACTCTTTTTTATTATTTATTATTTATTAATAAATACTCTTTATTATTTATTATTTATTATTTATTAATAAATACTCTTTATTATTTATTATTTATTATTTATTAATAAATACTCTTTATTATTTATTATTTATTAATAAATACTCTTTATTATTTATTATTTAGTAATAAATACTCTTTTTTATTATTTATTATTTATTATTTATTAATAAATACTCTTTTTTATTATTTATTATTTATTATTTATTAATAAATACTCTTTTTTATTATTTATTATTTATTATTTATTAATAAATACTCTTTTTTATTATTCATTATTTATTATTTATTATTTATTATTTCATTATTTATTATTTATTATGGATTGTCAAAGCTAAAAATACAGTAAGACAGGCCAGCAGGGACAATGCCTCTGAAGGAAAAAATCATAATTTCTTTTGGATTGTTAATTCAAACCCTAATCCAGAGTAAGAATTTCCTTTAAACAGAAATCAATTAATCTGGAGGTGAGGTTCGTTGCATATGAACTTTTTTCATATACTTTATTTATATTATTTATTAATTATTAATTTATTAATTATTTATTTTTTTATTAATTGTGTTTTTTTAAAAAAAAAATTCATTTAATTATAAATTAATATTATTTGTCCAATAAAAATACTTAAAATAGTATTCAAAATAAAGTTAAAGTTCGTAATAATTGCGGCTTCTAAAAAAAATATATATATATATTTATTATTTATTCTTTATATATTACCTATTATTTATGATTTATGATTTACTATTTATTATTTATTTATTTTATTTATTATAAAGGAATTTTTATTATGTTTACTGATTATTTGATTATTTATTTATTTTTTATTTATTTCATTTTTTTTTTATTATAATTGATATATTTTAATATTAATACAAAATTATTTATTTTTTTATTATAACCGTCGTCATCAAAAATAAATAAATAATTTATTATAGAAAAAGCTTTCAATTTAAAGAACCCTATCTAAAGTAAGGGTGAAATATCCATATAAAGGAATATTTTATGTAGTACTGATTATTAATATACAATATACATAGTTTTCATATACATTTATAATGATAAAAAAAAAATAGATTATAAAATAAATATTATTATTCTATACAATATAGAAGAAGAATATAAAAATTTTTTTTTGGTTAAAGGTATATATTTTTATTTTATTTATATCTGAAAAGATCTTATATATAAAATATATATATCATATATGTTAATATTTTAACAAGTATATTAAAATACCAAGTATCTTAAAATAGGCTCTTTGGAACTTTGATAATAAAATTTTATTATGTTATATAATGTTTGAAATAAAAAAAAAATTGTAAAAGGTATATTTAATCCATGGACATATATGGTTAAAGATTATTTATAGTACTTACTTATTCTATTTGTAAAGATTATTTATAGTACTATTTGTTATTAATAAAATATTTATATTTTTAATTATTAATTTTTTTTAAAACTTAAATAAATATTATATTTATAATTATTTTTCTTTTTTTTTTTTTTTTTCCTTTTAAATATATATATATATATATGTGTGTGCATATATATGTATGCATATGTATATTAATTTTTTTTTTTTTCTATTTAAAAACATTTTTATATATTCATTAAACAAATAATTAAATCAATAAAAACTAAATATTAATAATAAATAGTACAATAAATAATCTATAAACTTCAATGTACGTTTTAAATACACTTTAAAACATTATATAAAATAATAAAATTTTATTATTATTAAAGTTCCAAAGGGGTTTATTTTAAGATATTTATTATTTTTATGTTAATTTTTATTTTTATTTCTTTTTTTTTTTATATCTTTTTCTTTTAATAATTTTAATAAATATAATATATATTGTATATATAAGATCTTTTCAGATATAAATAAAATAAAAATATATAGCATTAAAAAAAAAAAATATATATATATATATTCTTCTATATTGTATAGAATAATATTTATTTATAATCTCTTAATATATATATATATATATTCTTCTATATTGTATAAAATAATATTTATTTATAATCTCTTTTTTTTTTTTTATCATTATAAATGTTCATGAACACTATGTATATTATATATTAATAATCTATAAATTTTTATAATATATTAAACCTAACATATATAGTACTACATAGAACATTCCTTTATATAAATATTTCACCCTTATTTTAGTACTATATAGGTACGGTTCTTTACATGGAAAGCTTTTTAATACTTTTAAATACATTATTTATAAGGACATTTAGCTACGTTTATTTATAATTTATATATATATTCATATATCTATGATATAGGCATATAAAAATATATTTAAATAATTTGATCCCTATTTTAATTCAATATTATTTATAATAAATGTTAAAATTTTTTAATTTTATTATTTAAAAATAAAAAAAAATATAGGATTTCATGATATTTTTTATATAAATAAATCTATTTACATATAAACAAATTTAAATAGCAGTAATTTAAGTTTTATAATCATGTCAATTTTATTAATATATTTTTTATGATAAAGAATTACTAATATTTATTTAAGTAAAAATAACATACTTTTATATCCTTTCAATCTGACTTTTATTATTACCCTTTTTTTTTTTTTTTGTTGTAATATTTTAAAAAAATGACTTCGTTTTTGTGAATAAAGATTTTTAAAACCTTTATACCTTTATTATTAATTTTTTTTTTCTTTTTTGTGAATAAAACTTTTAAACCTTTATTATTTCTCTCTTTTTTTTTTTTTTTTTTTTTTTTTGGATAATAAATTTTTATATCTTTAATTATTGGGTTGGGTAGTATTAACAAATTAATAATTTGTTAATACTATTGCAACACTAATAAAATACTAGTTATATTTATCATTGATATTAGTTATTGGAATATTGATTAATTGTACTATTACAAATTATTGCAATATATCTATTATTATGCTTATATTATTAATAATATTAAATGCATAAACTATTGTATTAATATGTATAGTTTATGCATATGTTGGGTATATATAACAGAAGTGTAAAATAGCATATTATTATATATTTATAATTAGTATAGTTATTGTATATTTGAATAATAATTATGATAGATAAATAACACAACTGTTATATAATAGGTATATATATTGCATATATGTTATGCATTGTTAACAAACATAACTTTTTATCATTATTATTAAAATGTAGTGATATTACATATAATTATTAAAATATGTAACAGCTGTAATATGTTAACAATACATGCAAATACTATATCATAATCATATATATTTAACAATATAGCAATATAGAGTTTTATAGCAATATAGTGTGTGCATACAGAATTTAATATGATATAGTTTGTTACTATTATTATTTAATGATATTAGTATATGCTTTTATTATCAAAATATATAGTTTAGGCTATTGTTATTAAATGTTACTGATACTAGTTTTATATAATGGATTGAATACTTGTTAGATATTTCACCATCCAATTCTATTATTTATGGTAACTTCCAGTTTTTTTTTTTTTTTTTTTTTTTTTTTTTTACACTATTTAAATTATTTATTACGACTACTCTTTGGTTTTGCTTCATTTATTACTTAATTTGACTACTCTTTGGTTTAATGTTAATAAATTATTATATTATATTTTATAACTTTTTTTTTCCTTTACCTTTTATATATATATCTATAGATATTCAATAACTTTTTTTTTTTTTTTTTTTACCTTTCATATATATATATTTATTATAGATATTTTATAAAAACCTGTTTTTTTTTTTTTTTTTTTTGTTATTTTTTTTTTTTACTTTTAATTTATATATCTATAAGTATTTTATAATTTTTTTTTTAATTATTACAGCTATAAATTCATTTAAGAGTCTCTAAGTTTCCTTATTTTATTATGATATTCATGCCTAGTTTAGATCCTCACTTTGTAATAAGGATGCTTCTTCTATTATTTAGATCATCATATCGTATTTAAGGATGTTTCTTCTATTATTTAGATCCTCATTTTTGTATTAAAAAAAGTTTTAAAAAGAAAAAAAAAAAAATTTTTTTTTCCAAATTTTAAAATTTATATCATTCAATTTCAACCATCTTCATTATTAATCAATAATGAGATTCAGTTTTCACTAAAAATTGATCTAATGGAAACCATTTATCATAATTTAAGAATTTTAATTTTATTTTCTTTGACATAGCATGGTATCAAACAATTGACTCATTTTCAAAGAATCACTATAAAGAAGACTTCCTAAGATGCTTAATCTTTTTTTACAAATATCAATAATTTATGTTTCATAATTATGTCAATTTTTTATTAATATATTTTTGCAATAAAGTATTGGTAAACTTTATTTTTAGTAGCAAATTACATGGTTTTATATCTTTTCAATTTGACTTATAAATTAATTTACATAATATGTTTCAATTAATTCAAAGCTTATTTCACATATATTTTACACGTTATGAAATAAATATACATACATATATATATATATATATATATTTACAAATTTTATTTTATTTTTTTATATGATTCTTAATTCTTAATTTAAAATTTTATTTATTTTTTTGTTTTGTTTGTTTTATTTTATATTTTTATATTTTACTGTAGCTATGCATACCTACTGCTATATTAAAGTATCAAAGTACGAAACATGAATGAAGTGTCATACAATACTATGTAATAAGAAAGTCCTTTGATCCATGATTATCTGTATTATTAAAGGTTGATTGAATTTATTAATAATAAACATTAAAAAAAAATTAATAAATTGAATATGTTAAAAAAGATAAAATAAAATAAAAAAAAAAATACATAATAACTTATTATT
The DNA here is from genome assembly GCA_016946835.1 of Neocallimastix lanati (nom. inval.). Taxonomy (NCBI): domain Eukaryota; kingdom Fungi; phylum Neocallimastigomycota; class Neocallimastigomycetes; order Neocallimastigales; family Neocallimastigaceae; genus Neocallimastix; species Neocallimastix lanati (nom. inval.). The sequence continues at coordinate 1,615,133 of JACVTC010000020.1, read as the reverse complement.
ATGTATATTTTAAACCTGTTTATAGGCAGATTAATAACGTTAAAAAATATAAGAATAACATTTATTATCCTATATACTTTTAATACTTGAATTAGATATGTTAAAAATAGCATAATAATAGGTGTTATCCTAT
>JACVTC010000020.1:1575000-1610000 GCA_016946835.1 Neocallimastix lanati (nom. inval.) | reverse complement strand
AAAAAAAAATAATAATAATTATAATTTAATTGAAAAAAAAATATATATATATATATTAAAAAAAAAATATTAAAATCATTTCAAATTAAATAAATGAATAAATAAATATTTAAAGTAGAAAAATCTACTTAATTATATTGATATAATTTAAAAGCAAATTTAAATAAATGAATAAATAAATAAATAAATAAATAAATATTAAAAATTAAATTTTTTTTATATATATAGATATATTATAAAGCAAAAAAAACTTATTTAATAAAGTTTTTTAATTTTTAATTAAACTTTAATATAAAAAAATTTTTCTTTTTTTTTGTATTACTTTTTTAATATTTTGAATATAAACATCACATATCCATTTATAGCCATTTATATATATTTATATAATTTAATATTTGGTTATATATTAAGCAAATATATAAATAAATAATAAATTAGTCTACCTCATTTTCATTTCACTTCAAACATCTATTTATCCATTTTTATTTTGGTTTATGTTAGTAACAGTCTACTTTTATATTTTAAATATTCAAATTTTATCTTCTTTATATACAGATAATTAAATAATAATAAAAAAAAAAAGAATAAAATGTAATAATTTCCAAATAATTAATTTTTTCCTTATTTTTTTTTTTTTTTTTTTAACAAATTTAAAATAAATTATTAATAATATTCAATATATTGTATTAATGTTTCACAGAAAAAAAATTTTTTTTTATCATATTTTTTAATCAATTGGTTAAAAAATATTCAGTATATCAGTATATATATATCATTTTTTAATATATATAATTATATTTCTCTCTATAATATATATTTTAAGAAACATCCATTGAATATATAACTTTTTTTTAAAAAAAAAAAAAACTAAAAAAAAATAATAATAATTTGTTAATTACATATTTAATGGTATTTATCTTAATATCTCTCTTTTTTATTATTTCAATTTAATAAAATTATGACTAAAAATTGGTATATTAAAATCTCCGATAAACCATGGTACATATGCTCTAAAATCATATATAATTAAAAATAAAAAATATATATATATATATAATTTATAAATAAAAAAAAAAAAAAAAAAAAAAAAAAAAAAAAAAAAAAAAAACTGAAAAATTATAATATAATATGATCTTTCATATATAATTCTTTTTTTTTTTATCTTCCTATTTATTATCGTATTTATTTATTTTGCTTTATTTATTTATTTATTTATTTATGCTTGCATACATGTATTAAGCTTTATTTTATTTTCAATATTAATTTCATTTTAATATTTATATTATTTTAATTTTTTTTTTAATCTAAGTATTATTATTAATTATTTACTAATTTTTTTTGTCTCTATAAAGTAATAATGTAATTAAAAATAAGTTATTAAATAACAATACAAAAAAAAAATATATAAATATATATTTCATTAATTTAGAAATATATGAATAAAGAAAATAAAGTATAATGTTTATAATTATAATTTATAATGTAATTTTTTATATTTATTATTATTTTTATAAAATTTATATAATTTTGATAAATAAACTATTTAAATAATCATAATATCTAAATAGTATTAATTTTATATTTTAGATATATATATATTTGTATATTAAGGTATTTAAATATTTAGATAGATATGAGTTTTAAATATTTATATATTATCTTCTATATTAACATCTTTATCATTAATTAATTTTTCTTTCATGCTATTTTCATCGAATTGATTATACCTTTTTCTTTTATATAAAAATATAGATAATGCCACAATTCCTGTAACTACTGATAAACTAACACCTATTACTACCATCCATTTTATAAAATGTCCTTCAGCAGGTGCATCTTCTTTCTTCATATCCATCATATTACTATTAGTTTCTTCTATTCCTATAATAGTACTATTATTTTTTTCTACTCCTTCAGAATTACTTTCACTTAAATTTTTAATATAATCTGATTTATAATTCATAGAGGATCCTTCTCTTCTCTTATAATAATAGTAAATACCTTCATCTGGAGTTTCAATCTTCTTTGGTTTCATTCTCATAAATGCTTTTCTAAACTTAACATCTTCACCAACTTCATGACCAACTGGGAATCTAATATGATATTTATCAAGAAAACTTTTTTTCCAAATACTATCAACAGGTGCCCCATAACCATATAATTTACGATGATGAGAATACTTATCTGAAAGATTAGTACTATCCACAAAAATACCATTCACCATATCTTTACCTTTGGAATATTTATATAAGAATTCATAGAAACGTTCATCTACGTAGTCATCACTATCAATAAATCCAATAAATTCTCCTTGTGCTAATTCTATACCAATATTTCTAGCTACTCCTGCACCTTGGTTTTGATTAATTGTTAAAATTTTTAAACGTTTATCCTCTTCAAATTGTTTTAAAATTTCTAAACTATCATCTGAAGAATTATCATTAATAGTAATAATTTCAATTTCTTTAAGTGTTTGATTAAGTGCACTTTTTAGACAACGTTCAATATATTTAGAAGTATTATATACTGGAATTATAACTGATACTTTTATTTTTGGTTCTTTTACCTTTGCTTCAGCTTTATCTTTATTTACTTTAACTTCTTTACCTTTATTACTTTTATCTTTTGTATCTTTTGAAATAGGATTACTTCCAACTAATTGAAGGAAGCTTAAAAAAATAAAGAATATAAAAATTCTTTTAAAAAACTGTTTAGAATTAATTAACATCTTTATGATTTTATTTTTTTTTTTTAAATATATTTTATTATTATTATTAAGGATTTATTTTCTTGCCCTTGTATCTTACAATTTTAAATTTTTTTATTTATTAATATGATATATTACAAATAATATTTCATATCTATTGTTTAAAAATAAATTTTTTTTCTATTATTAATGTTTTTCTTTTTTTTTTTTTTTATGTATACATATATTTATATATATTTTTTATATATATAAATTCCCTTTTACTTCATTCACTTTTTTTTTTTTTTTTTTTTTTTTTTTGAGAAATATATGTATATTTATATGGATAGCAGATAAAGATAAAAGAATTAAAAATTTAGTTTTAAAAAAAAAAAAAAATTAAAGGTTAAGTTAAATATATGAAATTTTAATATATGAAACTATAATGTTCTATATTCGATTTAATATAAAGAAAATAAAAAAAAATTCTCATTTTGTTATATATATTAAATCTTTATTTAAGTACATATTATTAAAAATTAATATATATATATATTATATATATATTTATTTATATCTAATATAAATTGAATATTCTGTATTTATATTTATCATATATTTTATATTTATAAATTTTATTTATTATTTACCAAAAATATTTTATATATTATATGTTTTAAATATTATATATAATATATATTTTATATATTTTATATATTTTATTTATTTTAAATAGTATCAACTGAGGTAGGTATTTTTTTTGTTTTGTTTTGTATTTAAATTATAGTAAAAAACCTTTTTTAATATATTTTCTGTCAATTTTAAATTTATATTAATTTTTAATTTTATTAAAATGGATATAAATTTAATATTTATTTATTTATTATTTATTTATTATATATTATTTATTTATTATATATTATTTACTAAAAACTAAATATGAATGCTATCTATATTAATATAAATAAAAAATAAGTATTTATTTTTTTTTTAATATTTAAAATTCATAAATATTAATTAAATATAACTTATATTATTTATTATATAATAATATGATAAATAAATAAAAAAAAAAAACTCCTTTTTTTTTATCCTATATTTATATAATCTAAAAATGTGTTTCCTTGATGGATTGAAGAAATTTTAAAAATAAAGCTATATAAATAATTATTAAAATATTAACTCCTTTTATTATTACTAATATACCTTTTTTTTATTTATTAAACTTTTATTTTATATATTTACTTTATATCATTATATTATTCTTAATTTTAAGAAATTTCTTTTTTCCTCAAACAAAAATATAAAATATAATAAATAAATAAAAACAAATGAAGTGGATAGAATAAAACAAACCCAATTAATAAATTAAATATAAATTAAATTATTTTTGTGTTACAAAAACTAAACTAGAACAAAATACAAAAATATAAATTAATTAAAAAGAAATATTTAATTTTTTTTTATATTGATATTAAATTTTATTTTTTTTTTGCAAAACCTTAATTATTAATAATTTCATATATTTTTTTATGCAATTTTTAAAAATATTTATTAAAATATTAAATTTAAATTTTTTTTTTTTTTAATTTTTTTTGTCAAACTTTTTATATTCAATTCACATGTACCCATTGAATATATAAAATAAAATAATAATAATGTAATATTGCACAAATTTTTTTTTTATTATTATTAATATATATTCATATATTTATATTCATAAATATATATTTATATATTTATATTTATATATTTATATATTATAAATTTAATTAATTTTTTTTAAAGATTACAAAAAGTGTAAAAAAATTTTTTTTAATTAAACTAAAACAAAAAAAAATTAATTTTATATAAATATTTTTCTTTTTTTTTTCTTTTTTTTTTTTTTATCTTTTAGTGTCATTTTACACAAAAAATGAAATATATCATGAATTAATCACACATTTCAACCTAATATACTATAATTTATTTTTTTTCTTTTTTCTTTGTTATTATTATAGTTTTAATTATTAAAATAATTCTAATAATTTATATGGTTTATATTATTTTATAATAAAATAAAATAAAATAATAAAAAATAAAATATTTTTATCTTATAATAAAATAAAATAATAAATAATAAAATATTTTTATCTTATAATAAAATAAAATAAAATAATAAAAAATAAAATATTTTTATCTTATAATAAAATAAAATAAAATAATAAAAAATAAAATATTTTTTATAATTAGAATTATATATTAATAATTTTTTTATATATTAATAATATTTTTTTTCTTTAGTCTAATTAAATAATTCACACTTTTTGATGAATTTATAAAAGAAAAAGAAAAGAAAAAAATATATAAATTAAGACCAGACCAATATAAAGCATTAAAATTATCTTATATTATTGTTTACAATATAAATGAAAAAAATAAAAACTTATTTAATTATTAGAGTCGTTCCAGGTTCTATCCTGGCTATTAAGGCGTTGCATCTAAGAGCATAAGGCTCCTGGTCTATGACCTTATCAGTTTTCCCTTCGGATTTTATGATAATGCGTTGATAGAGTAATTACAGGTAAGTATATTGGATTAAGTATGATGGATTTGTGGGTGATTTGGACTCTGGTCAAAACTAAGGTGTTTTGGGCATCTATTAGGAAAAATGGCACAAACCTGTCTAGATACTTAAGTTATATCCATTTATAAATAATATGGTCAATTTCCTTAATTATACCATCACCAAAACTAATTAAGATTTCTGCTATTCCCGATAATAGAGGGGTGGGTGGTATGAGGGTCAGTCCAGATTTTCGTAATCTGTTGGGGACCATGCCTAGTTTAAATCCCTCTTAGAGGTAGTTGAGCGTCGACGTCAAAATGATAAAGTATGTAAGGTTCGGTTCCTTAATACACTCATGTGACCTTCCAATGATGTAGAAATCATATAAGAAAGTCTAAAAATAAAAATTTAATTATCAGAAAGAAAAAAAATTTTTTAAAAAAAAAAAATAAGGAATAAATTCCATCCATTAATTTTATATAAATTTTTTTTTTAAAAAAAAATTAGATTCATCTTAATTTCTACTTAATAAAGAAAATAAAAAAAAAATCTTATATTTATTTAATATTTATTTATTTATCTATTTATTTATTATTTATTATTTATTATTTATTATTTATTTATTATTTATTTATTTATTATTTATTTATTATTTATTTATTTATTATTTATTTATTATTTATTTATTTATTATTTATTTATTATTTATTTATTTATTATTTATTTATTATTTATTTATTTATTATTTATTTATTTATTATTTATTTATTTATTATTTATTTATTATTTATTACGTATTATTATTTAATTATTAATTATTGATTATTGATTATTGATAATTGATTATTGATTATTCAATTATTTATTATTCAATTATTTAGTTAGTTATTTAATAATACTATTAAATTATTCATAAAAAAAATTTTTTACTTTATTGTATTTATTTATTTACTAAACATTTTCATATAATTCATATACCAAATTAGACATAAACTATATTAAATTATATTCAAGTTATAATATATAAATATAATGATAGTATTATATTTTAGTGCATATATATTTCTAATTTTTATTTGAATTATGATAATAATTAGTTTTTACCAGTAATCATATCGTCTTCTCAGTTTGTTTCATTTCTCCACATTCTTTTTTTATTCATTTATTTATTTATTTATTTATTTATTTATTTATTTATTTATCTATTAATAATTAATAAATAATTGTTTATATATATATTTATAATAACTTTTTAAAATAATATATTTCATACATTTTAAGGGTATCAAATAAATTTTTAAATAAATTTTTGAATTATAAATTATCAAAACAATATAGATGAATATATAATAAATATATAATAAATATATATTTATAGCAATTATAAATTTTAAATTAATAAATTACAATAAAAGTATAATTATAATTTTAAAATTACTATATCATTTAATATATATTAGTTTTTCTTAATAAATAATAGATTAAATAATAAAATTTATTATTTCATACAAAGATAATTTTAATATTTATTAAGGTTTTTACTAATATATTTCATATTTTTATTATTTGTTTTGTAAGATAAAGATATTCAAATGTTAAAATACAATTAAAAAATAATGTACAAATAATTACATAAATTATTTAAATATATAAAATAATAAAATATTAATTATTAAAAAAGGTATTTTAAACAATAAATAATAAATACTAAATAATGAATTTTTTTTATAATAAATATTAAATAATTATTCATTATTAAATAATAAATAGCATTAAAAGAATAAATAAAAAATAATACATAATATTATTTATATATATGTAATTAATAAGAAATAAAAAATAAAATATATAATAATAAAAAAACAAAGAATGCATTATACATTTTACATTATAATAAAAAAACAAAGAATGCATTATACATTTTACATTATATAAAGTAAATAATATTTAATAGTGATATTTATTAATATTTGTTTAAATACATTAAAACTTTTAAATATTCTTAAAGATAAAAAAATAATATAAAAAATTCTTGTATATTATACCCTTTATTAAAAAATATATATATTTATTTTTATTTATTTTGTAGTAATTATATAATAACTAATAAAGAAAAAAAAATAAACAATCTACTAAATTATTTTTCTATGCCTATTTAAAATTAATAATGAATATATTGTTAATTAAATTATATTGATGTATATTATCTCATATAGAGATTTTAAAAAATTAGTTTATTATTAAATACTATTAGTCAAATTTATGTATTTTGGATTTTGTCTTTTCTTTATCATTATAAAAAATGTAGTCAGTCCAGTGACGCCTAATAAAGTAATTATGAATGCTATGAAAGAATGGATATAATAATTTTTGGAATATGATTTTTCTTCATAATCATCTATCGTTTTGGTTTGATCAGATTTTTCAAACCTTTCGATATCTTCTGTTATATTAGCATTGACATTTTTAATATAACTTGGATAATTAATCATACCAATTGGAGTAAGAGTCTCAGAACTTACTTTATTTTTGGTGCTATTAATAGATAAATTTTCAATCTCTTCTGAATAATAATTTATATTGGATGATGTGGTGGCTTTAGACGTATCTACTAAGTTTAAAGTGGCATTGGAACTTTCTTTCATCTCTGTACTAGAAGTCACACTTGGCAGAAGGGTAGCTTTGGGACTATTTACCTCTTCAGTAGCTTTATTAAATATTTCTTCAATAAAATCGGAAGTAAAATTCATTACAGATCCTACTCTTCTCTTATAATAATAATAAATACCTTCGTCGGGTGCCACTATCCTTCTCGGATGTTTACTCATAAAAAGTTTTCTAAATCGACGATCCTCATCAGGTACATGACCACCAACAAATCTAATATTATTTTTATTGATAAAACTTCTTCTCCAAATACTATCAACAGGTGCTCCGTAAGCATAATATTTACGATGATGAACATATTTGTCTGAATAATTAGTACTATCCACAAAAATTCCATTCACCATGTCTTTATCTTTGGAATATTTATATAGAAATTCATAGAATCGTTCATCAGCATAATCATCACTATCAAAAAATCCAATAAATTCTCCTTCCGCTAATGCCATACCAATATTTCTAGCTGGTCCACTACCTTGATTCTGATTTAAAGTTACGATTTTTAAACGTTTATCCCCTTCAAATCTTTTCATTTTCTCTACACTATTATCGGTTGAATGATCATCAATAGCAATCACTTCAATCTCCTTAAGTGTCTGATTGAGAGCACTATTAATACAACGTTCCACATAATCAGCTGTGTTATATACTGGAATAACAATGGATACTTTTATTTTAGATTCTTCAGATTCCAATTTAGATTTTCCTCCTTTTACCTTTACTACCTTAACTTTTTTTATATTTTTGTTCTTCTTTACAACAGGTGTCCCCTTACTTCCAATTAATAAAATGAGATTTATAAAAATAAGGAATACAAAAATTCCTTTAAAAAAATGACTATGATTCATGAATAACTAATATTAATTTATCTATTTATTTATTAATTCTGTAATTTTTATTAATATTGATTATCCTTTATTAATAACAATAGTGATTTAACCTCAATTCTATTATAATTATAATTATTATCTTTTTATATCATCACTTTAAAATGTTATAATGTTATATAACAAATTAAGTTATGAATATTGTTTCATATTAAATAAAATAAAAATAATAAAAAAAAATAATAATAAAAAACAAAAAAAAAAAAAAGAACTTTAAAAAATAATAATAATAATTAAAGAAGAAAAAAATAGTATTACTTGAAAATTCATTCATTTAATATTGGATGATGAAAAAAAAAATATATATATATATATATAATTTTAAAATAAAATAAATTAATTTAAATTATAATATACAAAAAATAAAAAAATAATAATAATAATAATAATAATAATAATAATAATAATAATAATAATAATAATAAAAAAAGCTTAGCATTATATTAATAAAATATATTAAGTATTAATAGGATAAATTAATCAGAATTAGAATTAGAATTATTATTAAAAATTTAAAAATTAAAAAATTAAAAATTATATCAAATTTTTTATTTTTTAATTTTTAAAATTCACAATGAATTAATAATAATAAAAATATTTTGAATTTTATATTATATAATTTAAATAATGGAAAATAATTAAAAAATAATAATTACTATTAATGATTCATATATGCTTTAATTATAAATTCATTTCTTTTTAAAAATAAAAATAAAATATGATGAAATAAACAACTTATAAAAAAGTTATAATAAATAATAAAAGAAAAAAGAAAAAAAAAAAAAAGCAAAAAGCAAATAGCAAAAAAAAAAATAAAAAATGTATATATATATTGTATATATACATTTTTTACAATCATTAAATACATGATAAATAAGTAAACAAATAATAAATATATATATGCATAGCTATATTATTATTATATTTTAACCATTAATTAATTATTTAATTATTTATTTATTTATTTACAATAGTATTTTGTTTTATTTTTATAATTTTATTTCAAATTTTTTAGCTTTAATAATAAAATATAATATTAATAAATATAATAATTAATTCTGAATGCAATTATAAATTTTATTTCTAAACAATATAAACATGATTGTAAATATAAAAAAAAAAAAAAAAAAAAAAAAAAAAAAAAAAGATCATGAAATAAAGAGTAAAAAAAAAAACAAAAAAAGTATTATATTTAAATATTTATAATAAAAAGTAAATTTTAAATACATTTATTAGATTTTAACCTTAAATTTATATATAATTAGTTATTTAATTATTTATTTATATTTATTAGTTCTATTAATGTAATATCTTTATATTATTAGAATTTAACCATGAACTATAATATATAAATAATTAATTATTTATATATTTATTTATTTATTTTTAGTTTTATTGATGCTATGTTTAAAATTTTTATATTATTAGAATTTAATCATTAACTATTAAAGCAATTGCTAAATACAATAATAAATATATTTACAAAATTTATAATAATTAACTATTATATCTATCAATATAATATAATATTTATTCAGGTAGTTCTATTAATATCACATTTAAATATTTGATGATAGAATGTAATATTATTTTTAATATATATAAAAAATCATAAATTTGTTTAAAAAATTATAAATGTAATAGAGTTAAGATGAATAACATATATAAAGGTAATGGTGAGTAAATAAATATGCTATTAATATATAATAATATACAAAATAAATATAAATTTATAAAAATAATATAATATCTGATTTTTTTTTTTTTTTTTTTTTTTTTTGGTAATTATTATGGGAGAGTTGCATTTATTTCCCCGAATTGTATATCCCCAAGTGGCATAGTATTAAAATATTGCATTTCGTCAAGTTGCATATCATCAGGTTGCAATTTCGCTAAGTGAAGTATTGATATAATTAAATAAATAAATAAATATTAATTCAAAATAATTTTTTTTTTTTTAAACTCGTCTTTATTCAATATTAATAATATTTAATTTTATTTATTTATTTATTTAATAATTTTCAATTTGTCAAAATGTACCACTCCCAATTATTATTAATTTTTAATTAATGATAACCCTTTAAATTCTATAAATAGAAAAAAAAATTTTTTTTTTTAAATAAAATTTTAAGTGATAACCCTTTCTGATTTTTTATTTTTTTAAATAATTAAATAGCAATAATAATAATAGTTTAATAATAATAATAATAATTATTTAATAATTAATATTAATAATAATAAATATATATATATTTAATTATAATAATCAAAATTAATATTTTTTAAATAGTAGACCAAATAATTATTAAGAATCAAATTAAAAAAATAAAAAAAAAAAATCTATTAAATATTATTAACTCTATATATATAAAAGAACTTTATTTTTTTTTTCGGTATAATCTGGAGATGAAGTTCGGCTTGCCGATGAACTTTTTTTTTTTTTTTGAATTTATTTATATATACTTTTATATACTTTATTTTGAATGATTAGTACTTTTATTTCACATTACTATTTCAAATATTATTAGGTTCACAATAATTGAGGCTGTAAAAAAAAAAAAAAAAAAAAAAAAAAAAAAATTTATTTTATATTTTTATATTTTTATATTTTTAATATTTTTTAATTTTTTAATTTTTTTTTTTTTTTTAATTTCTGGTGTGTACTGCCCTATGTCCCCCTCAAGACATGGGAATATTAAAAGTTAGTCAAAAATATTTTTTAATAAAAATTTTAAATTGATATATATATTTTTTATTTTTTATTTTTTATATTTTATATTTTATTTTTTATTTCTTTTTTTCTTTTTTTTTTTTAAATTTTTTTAATTTTTTTTTTTAATTTTAATATTTTTATTATTTATGAATAATTATAATAAAAATAATTATAATAAAAATAATAATAATTAAAAAAGTTCATAATGATTTATTTACAATACAATTTTACAATTTTTTTTTTTTTTTTTATTACAATTATTATTTTTTTTTTATTAATATATTTAGTTATTAAGTTATTTTTATTTTTTATTTTTATTTATAATTTAAAAAAAAAAAAAAAAGGGAAAATAAATAAAAATTAAACAAAAGTTAATAATTATTATAGAATGAAGTATAATAATAATAATAATGGAAATAATAATGAATAAAAAAAAAAAATATTAAATATATATAATAAAATGTTATAAATTATAAAAATTGAAAATTGAAAAAAAAAAAAAAAAAAAAAAAAAAAAAAAATAAAATAAAATAATAAAAAAATAAATTATAATATATAAATTAAATAAATTAATTGAAATATGTAAAAAAATATATATATATATTTAATATATATATATATATTATAATAATAGAATTTAAAAATTATTTAAAATGAAATGAAAATAATAATAAAAAATAATTTATATATATTAGTATTTTAGTATTATAATAATGAGATTAATAATAAAAAATTATTATAAATTAAAAAAGTATGGATATGAACGTTTTTATTTTTATTTTATTATTATTATTATTTTTTTTTTTTTGATTTTCGTTTGCTTGTATCGTTTTTCGTTTACTTTTAAAAAAAAAAGAATTTTTTTTTATTAATAGATGGAATTAAAATTAATTGATGAAAAAAATATTTTTATATATGTATATATTTATATTATTAGTTTTTTTTTTTTTTTTTTTTTTTTTTTTTTTTTTTTTTTTTAAAATTTATTAATAGCAATACATTGAGCTGAAAGTAATCTTAAATAACCTAATAAATGATATTGTGAAGAACGATCATGTTGAGTGAGCCATGATTCAAATTCTTGACGAATTTTACGAATTTCATGAATTTTAGGGAAACGTTGTTCATAATACTTATTAAAGTCAGTTAAGGATGAAGGGGTTGGTGTTGAAGTAGAGGTGGTAGTGGTAGCTGTGGCGGTGGATGAATAGAAGCGTTGAGAAGAAGATGAGGGTGAGAATTGTTTATTGGTAGAAGTGGTAGAGGTATTGTTGTTAGGAAGTGTGGATGGGGTATATAAAGTAAGTGAATCTAAAGTGAGATCACTATTGACAGTTTTAGCATTTAATAAAACATCAAAGAGTCGTTGCCATAATTCTCTTTGCCAATATCTTTTGAAAGTTTTTGTGATACGAAGATGAGGTTTCTTTTTATTAAATATGGAAGAAGGTGAAGGTGATGATGTTGAAGATGAAGGATAAACTGTTTTTTTAATAGGTTTTTTATTTTGACCTGAATAGTCATAAATGGTATAGGTTTCATAATTGGAACGAGATGAACTATAATTCTCATAAGGAGGATATTCTTCTCCATCATCATCATCATCATCATCATCATTATATCTATTATTCTTTTCTTTATCATGAAGATATGTTGTATTTTCTTCTTCTTCTTCTTCTTCTTCTTCAATTTCCATATATTCATTAAAAAGTAAAGCATGAATTACTCCAGCTACACCATACCAATCAATTTCATAAAGATATGGTTGATGATGACGAATTTCCCAACAATGATTTCCTTGATTTTTATCATATATAGATGTTGAAGTAGTAGCTGATCTTGATCTTGAAGTAGAACGACGACCAATACTTTTCTTTCGAGAAAGATGAATTGAAGAATTCATATTTAATGCATCAGAGGTGGTATTCTTAGTGGTGGATTGATATTCTGAAAGAGTTTGTCTAAACCAAAGATTACCTTCGGAGGTGAAATCAGTTAAATCAATACTTTGACCAAAATCAATCAAAGTTAATCCATAATTATTCCATCCCTGTTGACCTTCAGTACAATACCTTGGGGAACAGAGTTCTTTATCATCATAGATATAATTTTTATAACTTTCAATAAGTGGCATTCTTAACATGAAATTATCAATCTTTATATCTGAATGAATAATATTACTTTGATGAAGCGTTTCTACCATCTTTAAAATTTCAATAGTATAGAATATTACTAATACTTCATGAATTTTCCTTGATTCATCTAACCCATCATAATCCATAGCAGAAGAAAGAATACATTGTTGAATTCTTTCTCTTGATTCGGAACCTAAACCTGAACCTGAATTTCCGGTTATACCTGCTGAAGTAGCATTAGTACTGGTATTAATTGTATTACGACTACGAGAACGACGATGACTTGTTCCTTTGACTTGGGCGCGATTTAAAGCAGATGAAATATTTTTAATACTATGATTTAAGAGGGTATCGTAAGTATTGGTCATGGCAGCATTGCTGCTAATATCGGATTGAATACAAAATTGATAATTTAATGCTTCCAACAAACTACCGAATTCACAGTATTCCATAAGAATATGACAAGCATTCTTATATTTATAAAGTTGTTTTACTTTGACGAAGGAAGAATTCATACTTTCATTGCTTTGAACTCTTTGATGAAGCTTTTGAATATTATAATATTCCATGGAATTGATAGCATTATGTTGAATTTTTAAGGCCAACTTAATTCTTTTTGTATTCATAGGTAGACTTAATCTCATTTTATGAGAAGTAGAACCAACTAAAGAATTTCTGTCTCCATTCGAAATTGCCGTAGTAGAAGAAGGATTATATTGATCTACGGAACTTAATTCATCATCCAATGAATTTAATCCTACTAAATAAATTTTTGAAAATTCACCTCGACCAATTTCCTTTATCACTTTACATGAATTATTCTCATAGAAGACATAGGAAATACCCTTTTTAATTTCATCTTCCAAAAGGGTAGGTGAAGGATTTCTTACTGCATTGCCAGTGGCTCTTGTATAATCTTCGATGATACATTTTAATTTTAAAAATTCAGGTCTTTTAGTATAGTCAACTGCTTTATTATTAATTGTAGCATTATTAATTTCTTTAATAAGATTCTTGAAATATTCATCTGTAATGTCATTAAATTTTCGATCGATATAAGGATTTGAAGTTTCAATATCCATAATGGCATAATTATTTTTTCGAAGGACAATATTATTATTATTGTTGCTATTACCGGATGGATACAGTGAATTACTTATGATAGCAGAGGTTCTTAATTTTCTATCCTTTTTATTGGTGGAACGACGAGGTGAAATATCTGTTAAATTTTGACTAAATTTTAAATTAGATGATGAATATTCATCATCATATGATTGATGAGAAATAACGGTTCCTTGAATGGGTTTTTTAACAGAGGAGAAATGACTAATAATATTCTCACCGTCGCTACTATTACTAACATTTTCATCTCCTTCACTTTCTTCCCTGTATGGTAATGAAGATGATAACTTTAGATTTTCCATGGATTGATTCAAATCAATGGTTCGATTATAAAAATAATTATCATTTTTATTGCTATTGTTAATATTATTGTTGATGCTTCTTACCAATGATTTTCTTGGATGATTCTCTTTATCGTCCATATTATTATTACTATTATTATTATATTTAGATTTATTTTTATCAACCTCCTCTCTACGATACTCTTTATTTTTGGTATATTGTATATAGGTAGGGGATATTGAATCTAATTCTTGATGCTGATTATTGGTTGGTGTGGCATAATGATAATGATTACTATTATAAATATTATCATCATCATCTTCATTATCATAGCCTTCTTTTTCTCTTCTATAAATTTCATCCATAATATCTGACTTTCTATTAAACTTTTCTTTATTTTTCATGGTTAACGCTAATTGACTATTACGTCGA
Organism: Neocallimastix lanati (nom. inval.); assembly: GCA_016946835.1. Lineage (NCBI taxonomy): Eukaryota > Fungi > Neocallimastigomycota > Neocallimastigomycetes > Neocallimastigales > Neocallimastigaceae > Neocallimastix > Neocallimastix lanati (nom. inval.). The sequence goes on along the minus strand of JACVTC010000020.1, from coordinate 1,594,531 downwards.
ACTCTATTCTTTTTTGCTTTAATAGAACTTTGAAGATCAACTACTTTAATTAAATTTTTTGGAGTAATATGAGTATAGTCATTTTGTTCTTCATTAGCATCATAAATATATACATCACTATCAAGACTATCGTCAACTTCATTTTCTTTTGGTTTAAATATCGAATTAACAGTACTTCTCAATATACTATTTGTTTCTGAATGACGAATCTTGCTATCATGATCATTAATTGAATTGATGGTTTCTTTAATATGATTGACATTTCTATCTAAATCATCTATTGAGCTTTTTAATTTATCAATAATTACTCTATCAGTGTATTCTTCTTCTTTTTCATTCCTACTCTTTTTATTTCTTATAATATCTGTATAATTCTGATTTTTACCATTTTTAATATTTAATGATGATGGTGATATATTTTTGTCCTCATTAAATTTATATACCGATGGGAATAAACTAGAAGCTGAATCAATTGATCCATCTTTACTTTGGTTATTATTTTGATATACGGGTATAGCTCCATCACCATCATCATTTATTGTATCTTGTCGTTGCGAATATTTTTTTAAAGTATCATTATCAACATATACAGGAGTTGGTGTATCTTCTAAATGTTTTAAATTACGTCTTTTATCAGGGGTAACTAAAATATAAATATATGTAAAAGTGATACAAAAAATATATAAGTATTTATATATATATATATAATCTTTATAAATAATATTACTAATACTAATATAATTACTACATTATATTACTATTATTATAACTATTACTGTACTACTATTTCTATTACTATATTATTGTTATTACTATTAGTATCATTATAATATTATTAAGTTATATTATTATTACCATGACGACTATTCTTAGAATTTTTACTAATATTAGTAGAAATATTGGTAAATATTTCTTCAAATTTTTCATCATTATCTTCCTGATCAATATCCATATCTACATCGGATGGATTCACAATGGAACTTTGTTCCATTGATTCATCTACATTCAATGAATAGCCATTTATTATCGCACGTAATTCTTCGTATGAAATTCTTTCACCTTTATAATCATAAACTTTACACTTTAAGTAATTCCATTGATTATTTAATAAATATTTATATTGACTATAGGATAAATTTAAGGATAATTTCTTTGTACCAATTTTAATAATATTTTTATCCCTTGATAGACTCATATTATTGTTATTGATGCTATTTTTATTAATGCTTTTTAATTTACTATTATTATTACTATTATAAAGTACACTTGAAGAATTATCTTTTGCAAAATTATTTTCTATTTCAATATTATTAACAATAATGGATTCATTTCTTAAAACCGGTGTAGAATCTTCAGAATTTTTATTGATTGATTTTTGATTTGATTCACTTTCAATTTCATGTTCTATGACATTTAAGTCTGATAATTGTAATTCTTCTTCCTCATTGGATGATTCATCATTACTATAATTATAATTATTATTTAAATAATCTATTGAATTATATTGCATTTCTTCAAAATCTAAATTTTTAATTTTATTTTTTGTATCAATAGTAATATCTTTTTTCTTTGGTAATATAATTATAATATATATAAATTGTATAAAATAAAAAATAATTACATCATAAAATAGAAAGAATAATATAATATATATAATATATATTTAAAATTATAATATTATGTAAGTTGTATAAAGTTATTTAAGTTGTAATTTTTTATCTTTTTATTTACAAAGAAATAAAAATGCTAATCTATAAATATTTCACAACATATAATATTATATTGATATAATGATATAAAAAAATTATAATAAATTTATATCTTATATTACATTATTAATGGTATCCTTATTATTTATATTATTGTTTTTGGAACGATATATCTCATTATCTTGATGTTGATTTATAAATTCCATTCGTTTTTTAAGTGCTTCATAATTTCTTTTTAATCTTAAAAATGGTCTTGCTTTTCTTTTTAATCCTAAATGGTATATTTTTTTAGCTTCATCAAATCTAATATTCATAGTAATTATTATTATATTTATTTTTATATTTGAGTGTTGAAAATTATATATATATATAATGAGAATAAACAATTGCAAATTTTTTGAAATTGATTTTTAAAATTTTAAAAAACAAACATATAATAATATTATTATTATTATTATTTTTATCATTATATATTTATTATTTGTTTAATATTTATATACCTTTTTTCTATTTCTTTTAATTTTGAAAATTCTTCATAATAGGCTGCAAGTTTTAAACATAGATTATTTTTTTCTAAAAATTCAAATATGGAAATAGGATCGTCAACAAAACTGGAATAGATAACCCAAAATCTTAAATATCTGATATCATTAACATAACGTGGATCTCCATTTAATAATTTTAATGCTTGCATAATAATAGGGATTACCTCATCCTCTATACTGAAATTTTCAATTGATTGATAATTAAGTTGTAGCCATTGAATATAAGAATTAAACACATCCAAAGGGTCATCTAACTCATCTATGAGATTTAAACTTTTCTTAAATAATATTTTCAGTTGTTTCAAGCTTTTTATTTCATTGTCAAATATCATACTATAAGATAAAATTTCCAAATTATTAAACTGAAAAAATGAATTATTGAGGCTTGATCTATTATTCTCCTCTCCATAGACATCTTTATTTTGCATTTCCATATAAAGCTGGTTATTAATCATGCTATTTCTGCTTATATCCAACTTTTCCTTCATTTTATTATTATTATTATTATTACTATTTTTCTTTTAATTTTATCTTTTGATATAGTTAATTTAATTATAAAGAATAATTATTATGATATAATTATAGCTTTATTATTATTATTATCTAATTGAATATGCTTTTTTTTTTTTTTCTCCCAATTTCGTATTATCTTTTTTAGATATATTATAAAAGTATTATACTTTTGATATACATATAAGAAATGGTTATATTGAAATACAATATATAATATTTATAAAAACAAAAAAAACAAAAAAAAAATAGTTTATTCCGTTTGCGTTATATCTTTATTTTTTGATATTTATCATTAATTCTTTTTTATAATATTTAATTTCATTTAAAGCAATATAATAATAATTTATTTTTAATATAAAATAAATAAAATAATTAGTAACTATTAAATAATAATAAATATTTTACTTATTTTTATAAAATATCAAAAATTGTTTATTATTACTTTAATCATTTATATGTATATATAATTTAGTATAACTACTTTTTTTCTTTTCTTTTCTTTTATTTTTATTTTTTATAAAACATCTGGTATATACAAAAATATGCTTTAAAAATAATTAAAATAAAATTTTTTTCTCTTAATTATTATTATTTTTTAATATAAAAAAATTTTTTATTTATTTATTTTTTTTTTTTATTTTAAAAAAAATTTTAAATTTTATTTTTTTTTTATTCAATTAATAAAATAAATTAAAAAAATATATTGAATATATTGTTATATATGTCAAAATGAAATTATTGGATTAAATAAAATAGGATAATAAGTGTCAATTTCATATATTACAATACAATATAATATATGTAATTAAATTTGAAATTTAAAGTTTAATATTCTATAAAATAATTTCAAATCACAAAAAAATTAATATAGATATAATAAATTTAGATAATTATCAATAAAATATAAATAATTAAATATCAATAATTAATAATCAATAATCAATAAATAAATAAATAAATAATAAATAATAAATAATAAATAATAAATAATAAATAATAAATAATAAATAATAAATAATAATAAATAATAATAAATAATAAATAATAAATAATAAATAATAAATAATAAATAATAAATAATAAATAATAAATAATAAATAATAATTAATAAATAATAAGTAATAAATAATAAATAATAAATAATAAATAATAAATAATAAATAATAAATAATAAATAATAAATAATTATATAATAAATAATAAATAATAAATAATAAATAATAAATAATAAATAATAAATAATAAATAATAAATAATAAATAATAAATAATAATAATAAATAATAAATAATAAATAATAAATAATAAATAATAAATAATAAATTAAATGATAAATAATAAATGAATAATAAGATATAAAACTATACAAAACATTAAAAATATATATTTTTTTATACACAATGAACAATGAGATTGATATTTTATATATAAATAAAATTATTAATTATTTTTTATATTTTTATAATAATGAAAAATTTTTTAAAGAAATTTTTTTTTACTAATTTATTAACATATTAAATAATAAATTAAAACTATTTTAAATAATAATAAAACAAAAAGTAAAAAGTTAAAGAATAAAAAAAAAAGAGAGAAAATTAAATATTAAGAAAAATAAAATTTTTGATTAATTCATATTGATATTTAACTTTTTTTGATTATTTAATTAAAGGAAAAAAAAAGTTTTCTATAATACTTTTTTTTTTTTTTTTTTTTTTTTTTAATAAAAGAAATCATTATAAAATATTTTATTATACAAGTTTATATGAAATAATATTTAATTATTAAAAATTATAATATTTAATAATTACTTTAATACATTAATTATAAAATTTAGTTTTTTTTTTTTTTTTTAAAATTGCAACAAATATCATATAAGAATAATTATTAAGAATTATAATATATAATTATTATCTTTTTATATTAGTAACATTATGATATTAATTTATTTTTTTTTTTAATAATTTATTTTTTTAATATAACATAAATATTATATTATATAACTATATATAGATATCGATATATAGTATAAAATAGAAGTATTTTAAAAAATGAACTCATTTATCAATTTCTTTTAAATAAACGTACTAATTTCTAAAATTCTTTTTAAATAACAATATTTATTTATAAAATTCTTTAAATAAACGTATTCATTAAAATTTTTTTCTAAATAAATGTATTTATTTAAATTTTAAATAAATGTATTAATGTTTTAATTACTTTCAAATTACATTATTTATAAATTTCTTTTAAACAAACACATTCATTTATATAAATAAAATTCATATTTTTATTTATCTTATTAATTTTTTATTATTGATTTATTTTATTATATATTTTATAATATTTATGATAATTTTCTAATATTTATTTGAAATTATTACAAAATATATACTTTCTATTTTTCTATGTAGTAATATATATAAATAAATATAAATGTTTTTTTTAAAAATAATTTTTATACTTTTGTAAAAATCATATAATTATGTTTATTTTTTTATGTATGTATTATTTTTTAATCAGTATAGGTTTAAATTAATTTAATTAATGACTTTTAATTATTTTATTAAAAAAAATTTTTTTTTTATATCCGATATTATATAATTTTTTTTTTATGGAATTTAATATTATTTTAATTATAAATTTTAACGTTTAAATGTAAATAATAATTTAATACAATAAATAATAATAAAAATAAATAATAAAGTTAGTATTAGAGAACTTAATTTTTAGTGGTAATAATGTTATCAATTATTTCTGAAAAAATAGTGGCTAATGATAAATCTTTGTATGATTCTACAAATGTATTAGTTTTTTCCATAGCCTCAATAAATTTTGGATCAATTGGTACTTTTCCTGTATTATAAAAATATTAACAACAAATATAATATTTGTATATTTTACACACCAATAAATATATATATATAGTTATTTAATATTCAATAATAATAATAATAATTAATTGTTAATATTTCATTTTTTATAGTTTTGGTATATAATATATAATTTATTATATACTATAAATACTACAGATATGACTATATTATATATAAATATTTTTATATTAGTATGTATATTTATTAAATTTAACTTTATTACCTAAGAATTTTATATTATATTCTTTAGCTAATTTTTCACCACCACCAGATGAAAAGATAGGAGTACAATCCTTTAATAGATATAAAATAATAATTATAATTATGATATAATTTTTAAATTATTAATATAAATTATATATTTATTATATCATATATTTATATATTTCAGGAAAATTTATTTATTTACTTATAAAAAAAAAAAAAAAAAAAAGGCATATAACAAAACTTACTGAACAATGTGGACAAACATAACCACTCATATTTTCAATAATACCAGAAATTGGAACATTAACTTTTCTACAAAAGTTTAATTCTTTCTTAACATCAGAAATAGCAACATTTTGTGGAGTAGTAACTAAAACAGCCATTGGATTAAGATTACTTAAATATTCAACGATAGAAATGTGTTCATCAGAAGTACCTGGTGGGGTATCAATAACTAAGTAATCTAATTCACCCCAACAAACATCTTCTAAGAATTGCTTTATCATAGCTTTTTTTTTTTTTTTATTTTTTTTTTTTTTTATATTATTATTATAATTATTATAATTATTGTTATTTTATTTTTATTATTGTTATTCATTTTTATTGAATTATTTATTTAGAAATACATTAATAATTATTTTAATAAGGAAAATAATAAAAAAATTTCATTATTCAAAAATATTTATCATAAATTATATATTATATATAGGAAAGGAATTAAACAAACAATTAATTAAAATTTAATTATAAAATCAATTTTATTCCTTCATTAATTTTTATTATAAATTATTTATATATAAGTATATTTATAAATACTTTAAGTAAAATTTTACCTGACTTCTTTGGACCTCTCCATACAACGGCATCATCTTGATTTTCAAGAAGGAAACCAACCGACATAACAGAGAAATTCTTTTCATTACCAATATAAACAGGAACCCAACTATTCAAAATGATAAAATAAAATAAATAAAAAACAAAATAAAATAATAAAAACAAGAAAAGAAAAATATATGATTATTTTAATACAAAATTTGAAATATAATAATAATTATTAATCACTATTAATATTTTTTCCCTTAATTCATATTAAATATAACATTTCAAAATGAATTAAAATCAATTTTTTTTTCTTTACTTTTTGAATATATATATATATATATTCTAATAAAACTATTTACAAAAATTATATTACTTTATTTATTTATTTTTTTTTTTTCTTTTTCGAAAAAAAAAAAAAAAAGATAATACTAATAATAAATACCCGTTAGAGGATTGGTGAATTTGTTTATCTTGAATACCAAGCATTCTTGGAATACTTGGACCACATAAGTCAATATCTAAGATGCCAACTTTAAGACCTTTTTGAACTAATGAAAGAGCAAGTTGTACGGAAACAGAACTTTTACCGACACCACCTTTACCAGATAAAACCATAATAATATTTTTAACATTTTCTAAAGACTTGAAAGTTGCTGCTTCTGCCATCTTTTATTATATTATATTAAGTGATAAATATTTAATAAATCTGTTGATTAAATATATGAATAAGAAATCTTTTATATATATATATTTTTTTTTTTTAATTTAAAATTTGTTCTAAATTTTAAAATAAAAAATGATATAAAAAAATTTTTTTTACAAAGTATTAATTATTCCATACCCTATTATAATTATCATAATTAATAATTAATAATTAAATATTAATGATTAATAATCTTATTTTATTTATTATTATTAATTTTTTATTTAATCTGAAAATAGGAAATTTTAACCAATAAATCAAATTTAAAATATCATCTAATAAGATCTATTTAAAATAAGTAAATAAATCAATTATAAATAAATAATTATAGATTAATTATTAACAAAAATAATTAAATAAAATAGTAATAATGGAGAATTACCAAAATAAACCATAATTTTTTTTATTTAGTACATTATATGTTTACATAATGTAAATAAATATAGTAATAATATTTTAATTATATATACTAAATATAGAACTATTACTCATCATAGTAAATGGAAATAAAGCGGAAATTCTCCGAATTATGATAATTTGATTAAACCTTTTGTATGTATAATTTTTTAATATTTTTTTTATTTAATCAAAATAATTTTTTTTTTTTTTTTTTTTTTTTTTACTTCCGGTATGGAACAGTTCTTATTTTCAGCACCTCAATGGCATGGGAATAATATCAAAAAAAAAAAAAAAAAAAAAAAAAAAAGAAAAAATTAAAATTTATATCACTTTTTTTTTTATTGAAAATGATAAAAAATGTGTTATTTTATTCCATACATAGAAAATGTATATTTTTATATATTTTAACATTTTATTCATTTCTAATATCAAAAATTATTTTAATTATTTTTTTTAAAAATTTTGATGTTGTGAAATTTATGAACACACTTTTTTTTTTCTTCTATATAAGTGAATTTTATAAAGTGTTCTAATTATATAAAATCAATAAATTTTAATTATATTAGATTATTTCAAAAATAATATGTAATAATTAATAATAATTAATATATAATTATTTAATAAAAAATATATATTTAAAATCAAGGTATAAATAGCTAAAATTTTCAATATTAAAAAAGAAATTAATAATAGTAATTTTATTTTATTTTTTTTTATGAAATTATAAAAAAATAAAATAAATTAAAATAATATAAAATTATATATATATATATATTCAATGATTAGATATTTAATTTAAATAAAAATTTATTATTAATGAAAAAGATATTCACATAGAATTTAACCATTAATAAATATTTATTTATGTAATTTATACTATTTAGCTTTATATATATTATTTTTTTTTTATTATTAATTTATAAAAAAAAATGGAAAGTGAATGGAAAGTTCATTTAATTGATTCATTAAAAACAAATCTTCAAGAAAAAAATAAAACAGAAAGAGTTTCATCTTGTAAGTTTAATTATATATATATATATAAATATATATATATATTAGATACTTATTATTATTATTATTATTTATTAATTTAATTACATTTTTTAATATATATATAATATACTCATAAAGTTAAACTATCAATATCTTCGATTCAAGTATATAATTATGCAATTATTTTTTTTATATATTAGAAAAATAATAAAACTTTTATATAATTGTTAAAAAATAATAAAAAAAATTTTTTTTATATATATATTTTTCATATAATATAATTGATAGCATGATGGAAAGCCAGATGTTCGAATTTTACCTTTTGCTGGATTTATCCAATTTAAAAGTCATGAAAATCCCCAATTAAATAATCAAAATCAAGATAACCCAAAACATCAAAAAATTCCATATCTTACCTTGGAGGATGCTTTTTTCCCTGCTAAAGATAAACTCTTGAATTGTTTATTGGTATTTATTAAAAATTAACATATATATATTAGATAATAAGATATAACAAATAATAATAATAATAAAAATAATAATAAATAGGATATAACAAATAGTAATAATAATAATAATAATAATAATTATAATAATAATAATAATTATAATAATAAATAATAAGATATAATAAATAGTAATAATAATAGTAATAAATAATAATAAGATATAACAAATAATAATAATAATAATAATAAAATAATAATAATAATAATAATAATAATAATAATAATAATAATAATAATAATAATAATAATAATAATAATAATAATAATAATAATAATAATAATAATAATAATAATAATAATAATAATAATAATAATAATAATAATAATAATAATAATAATAATAATAATAATAATAATAATAATAATAATAATAATAATAATAATAATAATAATAATAATAATAATAATAATAATAATAATAATAATAATAATAATAATAATAATAATAATAATAATAATAATAATAATAATAATAATAATAATAATAATAATAATAATAATAATAATAATAATAATAATAATAATAATAATAATAATAATAATAATAATAATAATAATAATAATAATAATAATAATAATAATAATAATAATAATAATAATAATAATAATAATAATAATAATAATAATAATAATAATAATAATAATAATAATAATAATAATAATAATAATAATAATAATAATAATAATAATAATAATAATAATAATAATAATAATAATAATAATAATAATAATAATAATAATTTATATAATTTAAATCCTATTTTAAATTATTTGATTCTATCCATAGTTTAAATTAGATAGTAGATCTGATGTTTTAACAAATATTATGAAAGGTTCTAAGTTTACAGAAATTAGTTGGTTCTTTCCTTCCACAAAGGAACAATTCCAATTATCAGGAACATTTCATACAAGTACTATTATAATAATATATATATATAAATAATAGATTTTATAACAAATATTAATGTTTAAAATAATAATAATAATAATAAATTTATAAAAAATATATATATATATATTATATTTAAAATTATGTAACTATAATAACAATAAATTTTTTAAAAAAATATTAATATTTAAAATAATAATAAATATAACTATAATTATATATATATATATATATATATATATATATTTTTTTTTTTTTTTTTTTAAAAAAAAAAGTAATATCACCTACGACAAATGGAGAGAATTACACCCCTATTGGAAAACCATTTTGTAATACTAATTCTTATAAAATTGATTGGGAAGTTCTTCGTAAAAAGGTATGGGAGCAAATGCCTGATGAAGAAAAAAGAATTTACATCAGTTATAAATCATATCCTATAGATCATGATTTTTATCATTATTTCCACAGCCATGGGTATAAAGAAGAAAAAGGAGAAAGGAATCATCATCTTGATTATCAATATAATTTTAAATATTCAACTTCCATTTCGAATGGTTCAGAAGAAAATGGAAAGAGACGTAGTTCCGTTTCCAAAAAAAAGGATAGTCATATAATTATTCACAGAAAAAGTAGTATTAAACGAAAGTTTCGACCAACTCCAACACCCTCACAAGCAAAAACTAGGAATGAAAAAGAATTTATTGAAAATCATCAGAATCTTACTCAAAAAGCAAAAGTTAATGCTACTAATGATAACATGAACGTATCGAAAAATAAAGCACATAATTCCTTTAAAAAATCAGACAATAATAACAGTGATAACGAAAGTGGGAAAAAAAATATTAATATCAAGGATAAAGAAGATTTACAAGATCATTTGGATCCTAAACCAATAGTAAAAAAAAAATTTTTTTATAATATGTGTGAAATATACATAAATAAAATATTAAATTAGTTACTTAAGCAATTAATTTATTATTAAATTATTATTTTTATTATTAAATTATTATTATTATTATTATTATTATTATTATTATTATTATTATTATTATTATTATTATTATTAATTTTTTTTTTTTTTTTTTTTTTTTATAAATTTCTCTTTATATGCATATAATCAGGATAACAACCCAGAAACTGAAAAAGAAATTTCTATTAAAAAGGAAAATAAAGAAAATAATCCTGATGATAATGAATATCATGAAATTGAATATGGTAAAGATTTTCATCAATATAGTTCAACATCAAAACATTCCATGTATATAGAACGAACCAATATTACTACATATGATTATGAAAATAAAATAGTGGATCAGCAAACCGAAGTAAATATTCAACATCAAAATTCACAAGTTAAAACTATTACTAAGGATGAACCAATAGGTATTAAATCAAAATTGAATTTATCTCATGATGATTTATCTTATACCTCTACTTCTACGAGATCTTTAAGTCCAACCAAAGAAGTTCATAATATGGTCAAAGAAAATGAAAATTCTCTAAACTTAATTCATAAATTTTTCGTTAATCCTACCCAAGATGATTCTGAGGAAGAACCCTATATAGAAATTGAACCTTATTTAGAAGATCTCTATTTTATTCACTCTAATGATATTGATGAAGAAGATGAAAACGATAGGAAAGTACAACTAACAATTAAAAATGATAGCAATGACAAATCAATGAAAAATAATATTAATACTAATAGCATTAATCATATTCCATTAGAATCGAATTCAAAAAAAGATATTAAAACAAATATCAGTAATAATAACAATACTAATATTAACAATAACAATTATAATAGTAATAGTAATAATAGAGATAAAAGTAATAATTACAGAAATATTATAAATAATAATAATAATAATGTTAATAATAATAATAATAATAATAATAATAATAATAATAATAATAATAATAATAATAATAATAATAATAATAATTATAACAATTTAAAAGATTCTAAAGAAGAAATAAAAATTAAAAACGGAAAAGATCAAGAAATTATTAAAGATCAAGATCACCATCAGAATCAAGATCACTATCAGATTCAAGATCATAGTAATGAACAAGATTTAGATAAAAAGCCATCCTTATCACCCTCTTCCTCATCTACATCTTCTTCCTCTTCTTCCTCTTCTTATTCATCTCCTCCTTCAATGACTACATCATTATCAAATCATGAAGAAAATAAGAAAAAAAGTTTATCACCAAAATCATTAAGTAAGAAAGAATTAGAAAAGGCATATTCTAATTTTTGTCTTCTTATCATTGATATTGAAACAATTGATTACCTGGAAATGAGTTATTTCCCACCAAAACGTACCACCTTTTATAAAATTGAATGTCCCTATTTTTCTACCGATACAAATGAAATGACCAATGAAAAGAAAAAGGAGTATTTTGCTTCTTATAAATCTTTTAATGATAATCAAAATATTAATGATGATGATATCAAAAATAATAAATTAAATACAAGTATTAAAAATAGCAAAAATAATAATATTATTAATAATAATTATTCAAATAACAATCATGAACTTTTCGGCAATGATATAAATACTATAAATCAGAATTTTAATAGAGATATAAAAGAAAAAAAGGAAATGAAAAATGAAAAAAATGAAAAATATTATGATAATTTTAATAGTATCTATCCTGCAAAAACTACTCAAAAAGAATTATTAGGTTACGAACCTTTTACAAAAAAAGAAATTCAAAATACTTCCTATATTTTTGATAATAATGAACCGATGACCAAAATTTCACAAAATCAAACAGTCTATAAAAAAGTTTATTGGATTAAAAAAAAAATATTAAATACTAATAACAATATCTTAATATCTTAATATGTATATATTAATACATAAATATATTATTTTTATATATATATATTTTTTTTAAAAATATTATTTTATAATCCCTACAATTATATTGTTGATTAATATTTTAAAAAAATGTATAATTCATTATATTATTTATTTTAACTATTTTTTTTTTGTTGTTTTTGTAAAAAAAATATTTAATTTATATTATGTAATGACAAATATTAAATAAGAATTGATGGTATTTTATATATATTAAATTCAAAAATGTAAATTACTTTTTTATTCAAACATATTTATATTTCTTTTTATACAATTATATTAATACTTTTATTATTAAAAAAAATAATAATTAAAAAATAATGTTCAAATAGTTAATATCTATTTTTTTTAAATTTATTAGTATTTATATTTAATGAAGAATTCTTTCCTTTTTTATAATTATCTTTTAATTTTTTTTTTTTATATATGTTTATTTTTTTCTTCTTGCTATTTCTTCTATTTAAATAAATAAACCCTACTGATATATTATAAATATGTATTTTGTCTTGTCTTATTTTATTTCGTTTTGTTGTGTTTTATTAAACTTCTTTACATATTTTTTAAATAAATATATACTAATATTTTCATAAATATATCCCTATTAATTATTAAAAAATTTGTTGTTTCTTTCTCTTTTGTGTATATATATGTGTATTCATTTTATTTATTTTTCAAAAGATTACTTTTCTTTTTTTTTTTTTTATCTTTTATGAAAGATTGAAATTTTTGTTTCTTAAATGAATAAATGTTATTGAAAGAGTAACAAAAGTACAAAATTTATAAAATGAATTATTTTTAATTCTTCTTTCTTCTCCTGTTGAACGAGATTCTTTAAAAATTTGTCTTATATTTGGAAGATTCATATTTCTTTTTCCTTTCCTTTCCTTTTTATTTTTATTTTAATTTTTTTTTAAACAAAACAAAAACTGAAAATTTAAAAATAAAAAATAAAATAACTAGATTGGACATTAATCAAAAAAATTATTTTTTTAAAATATTTTATTTAATCTTTCTATTTTTTTAAAAAAATTAATATATATAATAAATTGTATTCTTAATATATTATAATATATAATAAAATTTTTTATTTTATTTAATAAAATATTATATAATTTCTTTTATTCTTTTATTTATTCTTTTAAATTCTTTTTTTTTTTTCTTCTTTTTTTTTTATTTTTAAAAAAAATAATTAAATATAAAGGAAAAATTTTTTTTTTATAAAATATATAAAAAACTTATATTGAATTCTGTATATATAATTTTTTTTATTTTTTTAATATAAATTTAAAATTAAATCTAAATTGCTATAAAAAATTTCTTTTTCTTTTTCTATTTTTTTTTATTATATAATTTTTTCTCTTTTTCAATCTTTGTTTTTTCATTTATCCAAGCAATTAAGAATATAATTTTTTAAAAATGGCTTCAGTACCTACAGAAAACGAAAGAATTCATCGTGGTCAATTAGAAGAAGATGATGCATCTAAATTAAAATTTGGTGAAGGTATCCATCAAACAAGATTTTTTTTTTTTTTATAAAATTTGGTGAAGGTATTTCATCAAACAAGATTTTTATATATATTTGTTTTTATATATATATATATATAAAAATTGAAATTCAAATAAAAATCTAATATTAAATATTATCAAAAAAAAAAAAAAAAAAGAAAGAAAGAAAATATTAATAATGATATAAATATCTAGTAAACAATTAGATATATTTATTTCCAAATAAAATAAAAAAATAATAATATTAATAATCCATTTAAGATTTATTATGAAAAACTAATTTATTTTTTAAATAATCTATTTTTTATTTTAACTTAAATAAAATAAAATAAAAATAAATATACATTATTAAAAAAAAAAAAAAAAATAGAATTTCAAAATACTCAATGTCTTTTCATAGCTGAAGTTAAAGTTTTAATGGAAGTTCAAAAAGAAAATCGTTTATCTGAAAATGATATGGGTGAAAGTTCATTATCAGAGTAAATATTCTTACCTTTATAAAAAAAAATACTAATTAATAGAAATTTTAATAAATTAAAATATATATATATATTATATATATATTATTTTTATTAATAATAATTAAAATTAAAAAAAAAAAAAAAAAGAGTTTTTCAAAAAACTATGAATTACTGTAACCAATTCGGAAAATACCAAAATCATGAAGCTGTTAAAGAAATGAGAAAGTAATATTTAATATTTAATATATATATATAGTAGTAATAATAATTAAGATATTAAAATATTAAATTATTTATTTCTTTGAATAAAATAAATAAATGAACTGTACATTAACCAAAAAAAAAAAAAAAAAAAAAAAAAAAATGACTACAATAATTTTAAAATTAGAATTTTCCCAATTAATGAATTTAGACAATTTGAAGTTGCTCAATTAGTTAATTTAAGTTGTGAATCTGCTGAAGAAGCTAGAGAATTAATTCCAAGGTAATAAAATAATAATAATAATATATATATTAAACAAATTCTTTTTTATTATACATTTATTTATATATAAAATATAATAATTTTCATGTTGAAATAATAATTTATCTTTTTTTTTTTTTTTTTTTTTTTATTTACTTTTTATTTATATTTATTATATATATTTATTTGTGTTCAATACAACAATATAATATTTTATATTCATTTGTAGTTTAAAAAGAATAAAGAATGATCGTTTACAACAATTATTAGAAGAAATGCATGCATTAAAAGTTTACGCTTAATTTTAAATTATTTCACTTTTTCTCCTTATTATATATATTATTTATCAATTCAAATTGTAAAATAACAATAATTAAAAATTTTATATATAACAATAATAATAACATAAAAATAAATATTAATAAAAATGTTACTATAGAAGACAGTCAAGAAAAATATATACATATATATGTATATATATAATAATTATATATAATAATTAACCAACTTAAAATATAATAATTTTTATTTTGGTCTATTAAAAAAAAATATATAATAATAATAAATAATTTATTTAAAGAATTAAAAAAAATAAAAAAAAATAATGTAAATATGTGTATATATGTGTGTAATTAGTTTCTGTTTTATCATATTTAAAGTAGAATAAAATATTATAAGAGTATTTTTTTTTTTTTTTTTTTTTTTAATCTATCTTTTGTAATTCCCTTTTATTATATAATATATTTAATTATTTATTCATTTATTTATAGTGTATTTCATCTTAATAATAATAATAATAATAATAATAATAATAATAATAATAATAATAATAAAAATAAAAAAAACTACTTTAAAATGTTTGTCCATAAATTAATAGATTAAATTTATTTAAAAAAAAAATTTTTTTTTTTGATCATTTTTTATTTAATATTTAATATATTATTTACTATATTTATTATTATAAATAAATTTAATTTATAATAATCTTTCAAATTATATATTATATATATATAATATATAAAGTAATTTAAAGTATTTTAGAAAAAAAAATATTATAAAAAGAAATAAAAATATTTTTTGAAAATACAACTTTATAGAGAAATAATAATAATAATAATAATAATAATAATTTATAAATTATTGAATTAATTTAATTATTTATTTATTATATAAAACAATAAAATATTTTATAAAAAATAAATAAAAAAGTAATAAACCACTTCATTATATATATCCATAGAATCATTTAAAACTTTTTTTTTTTTTTTTTTCACATTTTCATATAAGTATAGAACAATAAAAATTGTGATAATAATTAAAAAAAAAAAAAAAAATGTCATCTTCAAGTACAAAACAAGAAGGCGAAGCCTTAACAAATAGCGTATTAAATTCAATGTCAGTTGGTAATTATCAAAAAATTTTATTCTTAGTTTTTCATTTTACATATTAATATATGTATTAAGTAATAGTATAATTTCAAAAAAAAAAAAAAAAAAAAAAATAATAATAATAATAATAAATAAAATAAAATAAAAAAGAGTAAAAAAAAAATAATATATATATACTTAAAATTGAATAAAAAAAATACAAATTAAAAATATATAAATTAAAATTTGTCATACATTTTTTGTTATTATTGTTTATATCTTTCAATATCATCATTCATCACTATATATATTTAAATCTATACAAATAATAAATTATAAAATAAAAAAAAAAAAAAAGGAAAAATATTTAAAGATTGTTCAAAGCATATTACATCTATAGATTTTGATGCAAAAGGAGAATTTTGTGTAACGGCATCACAGGATGAATCTATACATCTCTATGATTGCAAACAGGGAAAGTAATTATCATAATATATTTTATTTTTATTTTCATATTTATATTTTATAAATTTTAAGAATTCTAAGCATATATTATATATATAAAAGAATAATAATAATAAAAAAAAAGTTTTCATATATACCTTTTACTCATTTTATTATAATATATATTTATTAAATATAATAATAAACTCTATTTATTAATAATAATAATAATAAAGACAAGTAAGGACTATTTATAGTAAAAAATATGGCTGTGATCTTGCAAGATTTACACATAGTCAAAATAATATTATATATGCTTCTACAAAAGAAGATGGTAAAAAAAAAAAAAAAAAAAAAAAAAAAAAAAAAAAATTATATTATTAGCTAATATTTAATAATATACATTGATAATTTCAATTTCAATTTTTATTTTACTAAAATAATATTTATTTATATATTTATTATTATTATTATTACTATTTGAAATTTCAAATCATTTTTAAATTTTAAATACGGATTTTTTTTTTTGTACTTATACTTTATAAAGATACCATAAGATACTTATCTTTGTATGATAATAAATATTTAAGATATTTTAAAGGACATACCCAAAGGTAAAAATTATGGATAATTTTATAATTTGGTTGTATCAAAGTATATATATATTCATTTATCTCTAAGTAGAGTAATTATTATTTTTTTTAAAAAAGTTTTTGTAAAATTTTTAAAAAAGTTAAAATATTAAAATTTATATATATATATATATATAATTATTAATATTATATTTTTATTAATAATTATAAAGAGTAACATGTTTAGAAATGTCACCGATGGATGATCTTTTCCTTTCTTCATCCATAGATCAAACTATACGTTTATGGGATACCAGAACCCCTGTTTGTCAAGTAAATGTTAATTTTAAAAATAATAATAGATATACAAATACAAATAAACTAAAATATAATAAATTAATAATTATAATTTTATTTCTTTATAAATATTTATATTTATATTTTACTGTTGTTAATTTGGAATGGGAAAAATAAATATATATATATATTTTTTTATAATAATTAAATTTTACTTTTTTTTTTTTTTTTTTTTTTTTTTTTTTTTTTTTTTTTTTTTTTTTTTAAAGGGTATAATAAACTTACAAGAAAAAAATAATGCCAAACAATGCGTAGCATTTGACCATGCAGGATATATATTTGCAGTAGGCATTGACTCATATCGTATTCACCTTTATGATTTGAAAGATTATCAAAATGTAATTTCTCATTATATATTATATTAAAATTTTAATAATTTATTTATTATATACTATGATATTAATTTATTGTATTTTTTATTTTATTTTATTTTTTTTATTATTATTACTATTACTATTATTATTATTTTTGTTTTTAATATATATATATATATATTTTTTTAATTTTTATTTTATTTTTATTTTTTTTTTTTTTTAATTTTTATTTTTTTATTTTTAATAAATGATTAAATATTATAATAATTAATATAATTATATACCAACAATAAATAATTTATTTTAAAAATAATAATAACGATAATAATATTAATATTAATAATATAAAATTTCTATATTTATTGTATATTCAATCCCAATCCATCAATAATATATCTCATTTTAATGTTTAATATTCAATATAACACAATAAATTAATATAACAAATATATCATTATATATATATCTATCTATATATAAAGGGCCCATTTGAAGTATTTGAAATTAATGTAGATACACAGGGACCAGTAGAATGGACTTCCTTAAAATTTAGTAATGATGGTAAATATATATTAATTTCAACGAATGTCAACATTATTTATGTTATTGATGCCTATGATGGAACGGTTCTTCAAACCATTGAAAGTTTTGAAAATAAATGTCAATTAAATTTAGCCGCAGGATTTACTCCAGATGTTAAATATATTTATTCAGGTATATATATATATATATATATATATAAAAAGAAATGTATAAATAATTTGTAAATAATATATACATATAACTTCTATGTTAACTCTATAAATCCTTTCTTTAACATTTTTTTTTATCTTTCATTTTTTCTCGATATTTTATATAAATTAAATATATATATATTATGTTTTTATATTTATATTTTTATATATAACTTTTTTTATATGATAAATAAATAAATAAATAAATAAATAAATAAATAAATAAATAAATAAATAAATAAATAAATAAAAAAAAAAAATAAAAATAAAAATAAAAATAAA
>JACVTC010000020.1:1562500-1567500 GCA_016946835.1 Neocallimastix lanati (nom. inval.) | reverse complement strand
TGAGATAAAATGAAAAATGAAATGTCAAAAAGAAAAAAGAAGAAAAAGAGATTAAATAATCGTAAAAAAGTATTTCTATTATATATTATATATTAAATATATTATATTTATATATTAAAAATTAAATAAAAATAAAATTTAATTATTTATATATATATAAAATAAAAACAAATTAAAAAATAAGAAATGATAATCATCTATTAAATAGAAATAATTTTTTTTTGTTAAATATGGTTGATTTTGTATTTATAAAAGATAGAAAAGGAATTTCTTTCTATCTGTCTTTTTTTTTTTTTTTGAATGTTGTAATATTGAAATAATTTAGAACTCCGTGAGATCGGGTCAATGGTTAGCGCGTATACCCTGAGGTCAATAGTCCGGAGTTCGATTCCACCTTACCACCCATTGTAATCCATTTGACAGCCTAACCCTAAATCGAACAAGTCATCGTCTACACTATGATCGTGCTTCTCAGTTGTACGTATACATTGCCTGAAGCGAGGTGATTCCTGAGTATTGTAAATCCTCATTAGTTAATGTATCTGCGTGTTCATCACGTGTTAGGATAGATTTCCTAATTTGGAGAAAGGTAATGTAGTAAATAAATAATAATGTTATAGTGTATGTAGTTGTGGCTTGTCGTATCCATCATCTTCAAATCTTGTGGTTCTGTAATCCGTGACTGAGAGCGTCGACGCCGAAATGGTATGGCATGGGAGCACTTTGTTGTATCCTGATACACCCGATATAAAGTTTGTCTGATATTAGTTGTCTGTTGTGGCTGGGATGATATGATCAAGACCTACAAGGGATAGTCTAAAAAAAAAAAAAAAAAGAAATAATTTTTAATTGTCGAGAAGGTTTTAGTTTTATATGATTTAAGATTTATTTTTTAGTACTTATATTTATAATTAATTATATGTAAAAGATGTAAAAGAATATATCTAATAATAATTTTTATTTTATTTTATTTTGTATCTTATTTAATATTGAAAAGGACTATTTAATTAAATATATTTAAAAAAAAAATTGATATAATTTGAGAATTATTTTTTTTTTTGATAAAATTTAAATAATAATAATAATAATAATAATAATAATAATAATAATAATAATAATTTCGTATTTAAATTTTATTACAAAAAAAATAATAATAATAATAATAATAATAATAAAAATTATTATTGACAGTCAAGGTTAAACAGTAGATACTTTAGAGTTTTTATTTTATTATTTTAATAAAATATTTTTATTTATTATATTATATTTCTTTATTAAGAGTACATTATTTAATAAATTAATTCATACAATTTATATTAATATCTAATACATTACATTAATTTATAACATTAAATTTATTTTATTGTATTGTAATTTTTATATTAATATTTTATTTAAAAATTTTTGTATCATTATTAATACTTTACTTTTACGATACAGGTCACTGTAGAGGGCGGGGTTCGAATCCTCGGCATGGCACCAAATAATCGGATGAGGTTTCTATCCTGGGATATCATGAGACCACACGTGATGTCCATAAGGCTTTCCCTCAGATGATTATTTCACCCAACCCTGATACTACGCTTTGAATTGAAGCATAGACCTTGATGATTGTAAAATTTCCAATCGCCAATGATTACACCCACTAGGGAGGAGTTAATGGTTCCGTTCTGATGCTCGTGGTCATTAGAGATATATGTAGGAACGTTAGGAATGCATCTCCGGGCAGTGTGTAACGACGATTGAGAGCGGCGAAGCTGATACAGTATGCCAATAACTCATCACCTTACAGTTAATTAATAACTGTATGGCCATATGGGAGATGGGTACCCATATGTGCAAGTCTATGTTTTACTTTACTTTTAATATTTCATTAAAGTATTTTTTATAAATACTTTTTTTTTTTTTTTATATTTTATTAAAATATTTTTATTAATACTTTACTTTAATGCTTTATTTAATTATTTGTATTAATATTTTACTTTTATATTTCATTAAAGTATTTTTTTAATGCTTTGATCTAATATTTTATTTAATTATTTTTATATCTTTATCTATATTTTTTTTTTATATTTTATTATTGTATTTTATTAATGACAAGCTTTTATATTTCTTTAAAGTATTTTTATGAATACTTTATTTTAATATTTTATTTTAATATTTTATATCTCTGTCATTAGAGATGCACTATAACGTAATAAATTTTTGTTCCAAATAAAAATCCTTTCGAAAAACCCAATACTAATACTAATACTAATACTAATACTAATACTAATACTACTACTACTACTAATAATAATAATAATAATAATAATACTAATACTAATAATAATAATATTAATAATAATAATACTAATAATAATACTAATAATAATAATAATAATAATAATAATACTAATAATAATACTAATAATAATAATAATAATACTAATACTAATACTAATAATAATAATAATAATAATAATAATAATAATAATAATAATAATAATAATAATAATAATAATAATAATAATAATAATAATAATAATAATAATAATAATAATAATAATAATAATAATAATAATAATAATAATAATAATAATAATAATAATAATAAATATATTGCAAACGTTGTTACCGATATTCCATTTACATACAACGAAGCTATAAATAGTAAAGTAAGTGACGAATGGCAAACAACTATTAATGCTAAATTGAATAATTTATATGAAAATAACTTTTTTTCTAATGTTAAATAAATCTCAAATGACAAAAATGTTATATCTTTAAGATGGGTTTTCGCTAATAAATTAGACGCAAATAGTAAAGTAGTCAAAATAAAGGTAAGAGTTATCGCAAGAGGTTTTAAGCAAAAAAGAGGAATTGATTTTGACCTTACGTATTCTCCAACTCTTAATATTGATGCCTTAAAATTAATTATTGTCTTTGCTGAAAAATTCTCTTGGTCTATTTTGCAATTGGATACAAAAGCTACATATCTCCATGCTGATTTAGATAAAGATATCTACATTACTATTCCTCCTGGAGATCCTAACTTTGGGAAGGGATATTGAAAATTAAACAAAGCTTTGTATGGTCTGAAACAATCTGGTTCTTAATGGAATATAATAATATCTAATTTTCTAATTAATAATGGTTATACACAACTAATATCTGACAAATGTATTTTTGTAAAATACAAAAATAATAAACTAAATTACTTAATTGGACTATATATAGAAGACATGATAATTAAAGGATAAAAAAATAAAATTAAAAAGGCAACAAACATTATTAAAAACAATTTTAAAGTTTCTAAAGAAGAACCAATAAATTATATCCTAGGTATTAAAGTTGAAATTAAAACATTAAAGCAAAGTATTAATAAAAATATTTTAATGAAATATAAAAGTAAAATATTAATACAAATAATTAAATAAAACAGAAAAAAAAAAAAATAAGGTATTAATGAAAATATTTTATATTTATTTTTATATTTTATAAAGGAGTTTTTATAAATATTTCTTTTTTTATTTTTTATAAAAGTATTTTTATTAATACTTTAAAAGAATATAAAAAAAAAAAAAATACTGATAGAATATTCATGTGGAACTTTAAATTTATTATTTATTATTAAAATTTTGTGCTCTTTTGGATAATTTAAAGTGTTATTTTTTACACTTTTTATTATTAAATTCCTTTCTTCTTCGTCCTTTTTGGTGAACAAATATATTACTATTTGAATCAATTGAATTTAATTTTGAATCATTTATTTAAATATAATTTATTTAATATATTATTATTTATATTGTTTGATATATTACTCATATATTGGTTGTAATTTGAATAAAAATATTATAATTAGTATTATAATCAATGTCAATATCTATTAATTTCATTAGAAGAAACAATATCAATTAAAGTTTTTTATTTATTTATTATTTTTTGATATATTAACAGTTGAAGAAAAATTTTCGTTAAAAATCTAAATTGTTATCAAATATTGTCATTAAGATTATTAAGATTATTAGAGTTTAAAATTTTTTGAATCTAAATTATTATTATTAATTTTTTAAATTAAATTTTTTAAATAATAATAAAATTAATAATAATAATTTACATTCATAAAATTTTAATTTTTCTGAACTTAAATTATTATTATTATGAATATTTTGATTTTTATTTGAATTTAAATTATTATTATTTTGATAATTATGATTTTGACATTTTGAACTTAAATCATTATAATTTTCATCATTTTGAATTTTTGAATTTTTGAATCAAAATTTGATTATTATTAAAAAAATTTTTCATTTATTTTTTATTATTCAAAAAATTTTTCATTTTGAATAATTATTTCATTTTATTCTCCCAGGATTTTGTCTTAATCTATTGACCGGCTAGTTACTTGAGAGCTTTTATTTTATTACTTTATTAAAATATTTTATTGATTTCATTATACTTATTTATTTATTAAGAGTCATAATTTAGGATAAAGAGTTAAGGCATTTAATTATTCAAAATTATATATATATATATATTCTTTTTTTTTTAGTATATTGTGACTTATTCATTATATGTGAAATTTATGAAAATTTTGCTTCAAATGTATTGAAATATATTATAATAGAATAAATTAATTAAATATATTAATTTATCATGATATATATATTGGGGATCGTGCATTTCTCAATCATGCATTTCATAATGTGGCTTATAATATTTTTAATATAAAGCCATGCATTTTTAATACAATTATTAACAAATATATAAATAGTTATTATTTCAAAAGAAATAAATATATTTTTCAATTAAATATTATTAAATAACTATTTCAAAAGAAATAATAATATATTCTATTAAAAAAGAATTATAAAAAATTATTTTTAAAATTGAATATTAATAAATTATATATATATAAAAAGAATATTTATTATTTATTTAATTATTATTAATGATTATTTATTTAATTATTAAAAAAACAGCCACATACAAAAATACGCCACATTAATAATGCACGA
>JACVTC010000020.1:1462500-1557500 GCA_016946835.1 Neocallimastix lanati (nom. inval.) | reverse complement strand
CACCATAGTATAATGGAACAGCATTTCCTTCAGAAATTAATTGTGGATTCTTTGAATTATTCTTTTTGATAGTACTTTTTCTAGAGTCAATTTTTGATAATTCTTCACCTTGAACTTCACCACCTTCAACAATAATATCAGGGACTTCATCGGTTTTAACATTCTTCTTTCTCTTGTACATAATTAAAAGAAGAATTAAAATAAAATCGACAAGAATGCCAAAAATAGTTAAATAATAGTTTCTTAATGGAGCAACAAATTCAGCTATATATCTAATACTATAAATGAGGAAGATGAATACAAGGCCAGTTGCATGAGCACAACAAATAATAACATGTAGCCACTTGGCAACCTTATTACTATCTAAAGAAGCAAAACCAATCAAAGCAATATTAAGAATGGCCACTATAAGCAAGTAAATAACTGTGTAAACCATTAATTGATAAATACTACTTTGGTTAGATTCAGAATTTGGCATGTAACCAAACTTAAGACCACTACTTTCGTTATCCTCAAGGAAAATACCTACTTTTGATGTTCCTTTATTATCCCATGCTGGCAAACATAATAATAATAAAGTAATCACTCCAGAAACAGCGTAGAAAGTAAAAATGAAAAACTTTAAAACAGCCTTCTTACCCATATTTTTTATATTTATAGATATCTATAATAATTTATATTTAATTTAATCTAATAACGTTTATTTGGTTTTATTTAATGATTTTTGGGCTCTTTTAATAATATGATTAATATGTTCTAATTATATTAATGGTATTGCTTTTTTAATTTTATTGTATATTACTTCTGTTTTTCTTTTATTTTTTCTTTGATTTCTATATTAATATAACAATATATATTTAATACGATACAATATAAACATATACTTTTAATAATTTAATTCTTTATAATATATTACAATATATATATATATTTTATATACTTTTTTACTTTATATTATTTTATTCTTTAATCTGTAAATAAGTATTTTTTTTTTATTGAATTTACCTTTTTATATAGTATTTATAAAATTACTAAAATATAATATATATAATAAATTTAAATAATATAATAATAAAATTAAAACCTATATTTGCTAAAGTCTTAACTTTTTATTATATTATTAATTATAAAATAAAAAGTTTTATAATAATAATATCGTTTGTTTTTTTTTTAAATGTTTTGCTTGAATATAAGCGAATTTATTTTAAAAATTTTTTCAAAGAAAAAAAAAAAAAATAAAGAAGAAAAAAGCTACTTTTATTCATTTTTGATATTTATGGATTTTTCTAATAATAAAATTAAATGAACACAAAATATTTAATGAATGAATAAAAAAAGTAAAAAAAATAAATTTATATAAATGAATATATAAATATTTATTAAATAAATAAATATGTATATATAAATAATTAATATAATTTTTTAATAAAAATATTTCACAATAAAAATTTAATTTAAAAATAATATATTAAATTATAATCAATATAAATAAAATTATTATATTTACTATAATATTGATTTGTTATATTTTCAAATATATTAAAAATAATTTAAAATTGTAAAAAAAGATATTTTGTATAGTTTTAGTTATAATCGAATAGGATAAATTTTTATATATATTTTTTTCTTATTTTAAATAATAAATGAATACCTAAATAAATATCAACTAATTAAATGTATAAATAAATAATATTATAAATTAATAATATTAAAAAATATCAAAAATATAATATATATAATTTTATAATAAATTAGAATTATATATTACTTTATAAAGAAAATAAATATAAATAAAATGATATTGTGTATTGTCAAGTTAATATTAAACTTTATTTATTATTATTTGTATATTAAATAATTATTAATTATTAGAAAGTTAATAAATATTAATATAGTATAATACGTTCTTATACAATTAATATTATATTAGCTATTGCCAATAAATTTATTGTTTAAACTGAAACACTTTAAAACTATTATAAACCTTTTAAATATATTAATATTTAGAGTTATTTTGTTTGATTTAATGTACAAAATATTTACATTTAATAATAATTATCACATACACTAACCAATAATATCAGTAATGTAATAATATAATAAATATAAATTATAAATAGAATCAATAATATATATTGCTATTCCATAATTTTATAATTATTATTACAATAAATATAATTATTGATTTTTATTCTTATTTTAATTATTACTTCTATTATTCATTGCCACATTTTAGAAAATATCTAATAATAAATTTTAGTATTAAATATTTAATAAATAAATGAATAATAATTATGGTATATTCATATTATTATTTTTACATTATTCTATTATTTTTACATTATTCTATTATTTTTATTATGATGTTATAATATTAATTTAAAATTATTATTGTGAAATGTTTAGAAATAATTTCATTGTATTAGGAAAGAAATATCTCAAATGAATTATGTAAATGATATAAAATAAACATTAATAAAGATAATCAATATAATAATCAGTAAAGAAATAATTAAAAACTTAAAGATTTTATTTAAAATACAAAATAAATAAATAGTAAAATTTTTAAAATATTAAACCTTACTATTTCATAAATTTATTTTAAATAATGATTATTTTTGTTTAGAGTCAAAAATTTATGCTTATCTAATATATATATATTGCACTTATTAATTATAAAATGCTTCTATATTAATATAATGTGGCTTATACACTAATTAAATATAAAAGTCATAAACACATTACATTATTACTATATATGCCATATTAAATTAAACTATTACATTAATTTTATTATAAATATTATTATTATATTTATAATTATATATATATGAAATTAAATCTTAATAATTTAAAAGTTTGACATTCTATATTTTTGTTAATAAGGCATATTCCTATATTTTATAATTTGAGGTTCAGGTTCAATTAAATATTTTGTGAAACCTCTGCTAAATTATTTTCGGATTTTATATATTTACAACATTTTTTTTTTGACGTAAAAGTCATTTTTTTATTTAAATTATTAAAATTTAAATATATATACTAAGATAATGTGTAATTTTTTTTTTATTATCTATTTATAAAATATTTGAAAAATAATTTATATAATAACTAAATAGTATTAACATTTAAAAAGAATATGAATATATTATGAAAAAATAGAAAATATATTAATAGTCGAAAAAAAAAATTATAAAATTTAATTTTTTTTTTATGGTTCTGTTTCTTAAAGTGCAATTCAATTAATAATAATAAATAATAATAAATAATAATAAATAATAATAATAATAAATAATAATAATAATAAATAATAATAAATAATAATAAATAATAATAATAATAAATAATAATAATAATAAATAATAATAAATAATAATAAATAATAATAAATAATAATAAATAATAATAAATAATAATAAATAATAAATAATAATAAATAATAATAAATAATAATAAATAATAATAAATAATAATAAATAATAATAATAAATAATAATGATAATAATTATAATAATTTTTTGTATAATGGGATTAACGAGAGGGGAGGACAATAAGGGCCTCTATTCTCTCCCTTAAACGTATTAGTACCAGACTCTTATTGGATTATTTGCTATATCGTTTCGACGTCGACTGAGACCTCTCCCTTGGCAAGACTAATATGAAAGACATTCTCTATATGCCGCTTTATACAACGAACTTCTTTTCAGTGATCTTTTGAACCATTATTGAGGAAGGAATAGCTACACTAATCCTCTTACAGATCAAGTGCACTTCGTCTAGCATCATGAATATTTACCATGGCGAAGGAACACCAATTTCATTTATAGGGAAAAACACCCTGGGAGGATGAAAATAACCCCCATATGAATTCAGGAGGTAGTCGCGGGTCAATCTAGAAACCTTATATGTATTAGTACCGATTACTAACCTCCAGGATAAAAATAGGAATGACAATAATAATGATAATAATAAAAAATAATGAAAGAAATTTATCAATGATCTTACCTTTATATAGTGGAGAGATAAAATTTCCTAATACACTAATAATAATAATAATAACAATAATAATAATAATAATAATAATAATAATAATAATAATAATAATAATAATAATAATAATAATAATAATAATAATAATAATAATAATAATAATAATAATAATAATATAATAATAATAATAATAATAATAATAATAATAATAATAATAATAATAATAATAATAATAATAATAATAATATAATAATAATAATAATATAATAATAATATAATAATAATAATAATAATAATAATAATAATAATAATAATAATAATAATATAATAATAATAATAATAATAATAATAATAATAATAATAATAATAATAATAATAATAATAATAATAATAATAATAATAATAATAATAATAATAATAATAATAATAATAATAATAATAATAATAATAATAATAATAATAATAATAATAATATAATAATAATAATAATAATAATAATAATAATAATAATAATAATAATAATAATAATAATAATAATAATAATAATAATAATAATAATAATAATAATAATAATAATAATAATAATAATAATATAATAATAATAATAATAATAATAATAATAATAATAATAATAATAATAATAATAATAATAATAATAATAATAATAATAATAATAATAATAATAATAATAATAATAATAATAATAATAATAATAATAATAATAATAATAATAATAATAATAATAATAATAATAATAATAATAATAATAATAATAATAATAATAATAATAATAATAATAATAATAATAATAATAATAATAATAATAATAATAATAATAATAATAATAATAATAATAATAATAATAATAATAATAATAATAATAATAATAATAATAATAATAATAATAATAATAATAATAATAATAATAATAATAATAATAATAATAATAATAATAATAATAATAAAATTTATAAACTTATACATAGTATTATTTAATAGCAATTAGGGATTAATTAGAAAAAATTTAATGATTTTTTAATTTAAAAATAATTTTTAAAAAAATTAATTTAATAATGAAAATTCTTTTATTTTATTGGATAATATTTGAGGTTAAGGACAAGTTTTTTTTTTTTTTTTTTTTTTTTTTTTTTTTTTTTTTAAAAAAATTAATTATAATAAATTTTACTATAAAAAGAAAATAATAATTTTGAGTTTCTTTTTTTTTTTTTTTTTTTTTTTTTTTAAACTTATTTTTAACAATATACTATAGTAAAATTATTTATATATAATATTATTTTATATAATAAATTAAAAAATAAAATGGGTGAAGACGGTTATAGTAATGATAAGAAAAGAAAAATTGAAAGTAATTCTGATGAAGGTGTTGCTGTCACTGATAGAAATATTAAAATTTATATAAAGAAATTAAGTGAAAATGCATTTATTCCAAAACGTGAAACTGATGGTAGTGCTGGTATGGACTTAAGAAGGTTAATAGATAGATTCTAAAATTTAAAACAACGAAAATAAAAAATTAATATTTATTATCTTATATATGTACAAAATAAGTATTAATTTTATACTTAAAAAAAAATAAAATATAACTTAAAAATTGATATTTTTTTAATTATTAATAATTATTAAAAAAAATTAATGTTTTTTTAATTATTAATAATCATTAAAAAATTTATATAAGAATATGATAGATGGATATCTAATATGTAAACATTACTTTTAAATATATAATTTTAGTGCATATGATGAAGTTATACCACCAAATTCTAGAAAACTTGTTAAAACTGATATCGCAATTAAGATTCCAAGAGATTGTTATGGTCGCATTGCTCCTAGAAGGTAATTAATTTGAATATATATATATTAATTCTATTTATATTTATTGTTTTAATAATAATTAAACAAATAATTAATAATATAATTAATGTCTTTCAAATAGCGGTTTAGCTTTTAAACATTTTATTGATTTAGGTGGTGGTGTTGTTGATTCTGATTATAGAGGAAATGTCGGTGTCATTATGTTCAACTTTGGTGAAAAAGAATTTGTTGTTAAGAAGGGTGATAGAATTGCTCAATTAATTTTAGAAAGAATTTATATACCAGAAGTTGTTGAAGTTGATGTAAGTAGAGTAGACATTAAGATATTATTTGTAAAAAATTAAAATTAAATATATAGTTTTAAATTTGTTTTAATTTTTTAATAATAATAAAGATAATAACAATTTTTTTTTATCAATTTTTAAAATAGGAACTTGACGAAACTACAAGAGGTGCTGGTGGTTTTGGTTCAACTGGTCGCAACTAAATTATTTTTCACAAAAATTTAAATATAGAAAAATAAAATGATAAAATTTTTTATTATCTATTTATTTATATTTTATTTGTTTTTAATTTTAGCATTTAATAATTTAATAGTTACATATTAACTATATATCAATATATCATAAAATTTTTTATCAATATCGTTCAAATCATTACTTATTATTTTAGCTAATTTATTTAATACTTCATTTTTATATAAACAGAAACATAAAGTTAATTATATCAAACAAAACAAAATAAAAAAAGCATTTAAATTAATGATTATTCGTTCGTTATTATTTTTTACCTTTTTATTTATTTTTAATTTTTTTTTTTTTTTTTTTTTATAAATATAATATTTAAACTTCATAGAGGTATATATATATTAGAATAAAAGAATTTGATAAATGTAAAGTATATTTATTAATTAATATGTACTAATATATATATATATATTGAAATTTTAATTTTCATTTTATACTATTTTATTTGTTTTACATTTTTTTTTTCTGTATATGTAAATATTAGATCATTAATTCCGTATTTAATGTAGATTATCATATTTTTCTTTTATAGATTATAAAATGTAACATATACATTATTAATATTATATTATATAAATAAAAGTAGTGATTTTTTTTTATTAAAAGTTTCATTGTATTTTTTAATATCAGAATCATTATATTTTATCTTATTTACTCAATCTGTAATTTACATATATATTTGTACTTTTCATTTCATTTCATTTTTATTTTTTTTTTTTTTTCAATTTGTATTTTAAATTTATTCATGTTCTCATATTTATTTTATTATTAGTAATTCTTTTTATACTTTTATTTAAAGAAAAAAAAAAAAAAAAAGGATATATTTAATCAAAATTTTGATAATTCATTGATAGTATTTTTAAATTTGATAAAGTTAAACAAAAAAAAAGCTAATTTTTATCAACATGTGATAGCATGTGGCATTTCTAAAGCATAAAACATAAAAATATACAATTATCACATAATTTTATCATAAATATTATATTTTATACAATTTTATTTTTTTTTTATTCTAATTTCTTTTTTTTGCATATATATAATTATATTTAAATTTTGAAAATTGAAAATTCAATTTTAAAATTTAAATTTTTGTAAAATATATGTGAAATCTTATTGTTATTATTATATCTTTTTTTAATATATATATTTAGGATTTCAAATTTCATTTAATATTATATAAGTAATATATAAACAAGATGGATAATTCACAAAGTAATAGTTCAACTCTTCATATAAGCAATAGTACACCATCCATTAATCAAGATTCATCCATTCAAACCTCAACTACAGTTTCTGTTGAAACACCTAATGTTGATTCAGGAATGATATTAGATTTTGATTTTAGTAGTATAACTCATCCTACAGAAGCGTCTGATGATATTACTTCTAATACTTCTAATACCTCAAAAATAGAGACATCAATTACAAATACTACAAATTCTAATTATACCTCAGAATTAAAAACAAATTCAATAAATATTTCAAAATCTTCTAATTCTACTTCAGAAGAACCTTCTTCACAGGAAATACCACTTACTACTCCAAATTTATTGTCTTCATCACCACTTATAAATCAACCATCATTAGCAACTCTTAATTCAACGATAAATAG
Source organism: Neocallimastix lanati (nom. inval.) (assembly GCA_016946835.1). Lineage (NCBI taxonomy): Eukaryota > Fungi > Neocallimastigomycota > Neocallimastigomycetes > Neocallimastigales > Neocallimastigaceae > Neocallimastix > Neocallimastix lanati (nom. inval.). Next base: position 1,549,538 of record JACVTC010000020.1, on the reverse strand, counting down.
TACATTACCGTTACCTTTAATACCTCCAGTTTACCCTTTTACTTTAAATAATGCTTCATCACCTTTACATACCGATATATTAAAAAATATACAGAAATATCCAAACTTTAAGGCAGCCATTCCACGAAATCAACCATTTAAAGCAAGACCTCCAAAACCAATTTCACCCGTTGGTTCATCACCAAGACCATCATTAATTCCAAATCCATTAGCTGTTGCTACAGCTGCAGCTCGTAAAGGACAACCTTTATTACAATCACGACTTCCAAATCAACCTATAACTCCTACGCTTCCATTAAAATCAAATGCAACAAATCCTGTTATACCAAATTTAGCAAGTGCGTTAGCATCAAATTTAACTAGTTCAATTAATCCTTTAACAGGAATTAATTATTATGATGCACTTTTACCATTTTATACCGCAACGTTAGAACAATTAAAACCAGAATTTAAAAATAAATTAATTGATGATTTCAATAAATTAAAAGTAATTATAATAAAATAATATTCATTAAATTTTTAAATAATATATATTTAAAAGATTTCATTTAGAACTTTTGTTAAAAATAAATAAAATAATTAATATTTTATTATATATTTTATTTAATATTTTATAATATCTTTATTAATATTCAACATTTATTTAAAATGAAAGTTAAATCAAATAACACTGGATCAATTTATAAATAAAACCAAAGATTATTTAACGGCAAATCAATTGCAAACCTTACAAAATTTGAAATTACAAGTATCTATTATATATATTATTTTATTTTATAATAAATATAATATATAATTTTTTTTTTTTTTTTTTTTTTTTTTTTTTATTAATTTATTTATATATTTAATTATTATTATTATTTTTTTTTATTCTATAAATTCAATATATATATATATATAATATTATTTTATTAAATTATATATAAATATCTTTATCTAAATGAAAAGATTTTTTCAAAAACAACTACAACAGAAGATAAGCTTAATTCAACAAAGAAACGTAAATTAGAAGAAAAATATCCTTTTTTATATATTTATTTTATAAATATTTATCAAGTTATTATTATTATTATTTTTATAAAATTATCTATACGCAAATATATATTAATATAATTTTATAAATAAAATATCATTTTTAGTTTTATTTTATTTTATTACCTTAACTCTTGTTCTTTTTTTTTTTTTTTTTTTTTTTTTTTTTTTTTTTTTTTTTTTATTTATGGTTCTTACTAATTCATCAACAGTAAAGAAAACGAAATCAGAAGCAAATAATAATACTAACTATATGGGACCACCACCACCTCGCATGAACCCACTCTTTCCTATTGATACCCCAGGTATTGGTGGTAATAAAGTTAATAATAATACATCAAAAACTCAAGAAATTGATGTTACTAAGCTAGATTCTGAAAGTTTAGGTGATGTTATGAAGTATGTAGGAGTAGATTTAAAAGAGGAAACTGATAATATTTTGAGAGATAATGAAATTTTAAATATGCAACAACAACAAATTAATTCAACTGAAGATCGTTCTAAAGCTCAATCCTTCTTAAGTATACCATTTCTTTCTAAAATGGTAGAAGAAATTACCTCTAAAAATGATATTACAAAAGTAGATCCAGATTATTATAATTGCTTAGCATTAGCAGCTCAAGAAAGAATACGAAGTTTAGTGGAACAAATGATTTTGGCCAGTAAACATAGAGTTGGTTTACTTCATGATTTTTTTATGGAAGAAAGTAAGGCTAAAAAAGCTAAAGTAGGTGAAGAAACTTATGAATTTTCAGTTGTTGTCAAAGATGATGTAAAAAAATCATTACAACTTATTGAACGTTATGAAAGAGATAAAGAACGTCGAGAGAGACAACGTCGTGGTGAAGAGGAGGAAGGAAGAGGTGATGGAAAAGATGGTGATGGTAAGGGTGCCTCTAAACGTAAAAAGAATAAAACGGTAAAGAATAAAGATGTTCCAGATGCAGTAAAACAAAGAATTACTAATGAAACAGCCTTAAGAGCTGCAGGTGGATCTGGTAAAAAGTATAGTTGGATGACCCAAAGTTCCAATGATGAATGGCGAGCTTCTTCTCTTCATTTCCATAAGAGTAGTTCCTCCCAATCTAAAGGTGATAGTAAAGGAGATAAAAAATCAGGAGATGAAGGTAGTGGTGATAAGGGATTTAGTTCTAAGAGAAGTTTTGGAGCAAGTAAAAGTGGTAAATCAGGTAGTTCACTTTTAAAACGTAAAGAGGATGGTTCTCAAGGTCGTTTAAGTGGCTCCAAGAGTAGAAATGCCTTACGTCGTACCATATCACAGAAAGATATGTATCGTGTTATATTAAAGGATGCTATTTTTATTTTAGAAAATGATAAATATTATAAACGTAGTAATTTATTATATAAATGGTATACCATGTAATTTTGTATTTTAATTTTAATTCTAAATTTTTAATTTTATATATTCATTTTATGAAATAATTTTATATTTAATTTATTTATTTCAGTATTTTTTTTTTTTCTGGAAATAGAATTCAGGGAAATATATAAATATATTAAAAATAATAATAATAATAAAAAAAAAAAAAAAAAAAAAAAGATAACTTTTATATATATAAATTTATATATATTTTAATATTTTTTTTATATCATTTATATTTATTATTTATATGAATAGAGATAAAAATTTTTTTTTATTTTTTTTTAAAAAAAGTACTTGTACTTAGTTCAGCAATAAATATATACCTTTTGATGTTAATATTTTCTCTTTATCGATATAACTATTAAAGAAATAATAATAATCAAATAATCAAATAAAATAAAATAAGATAAAATAAATGTAATAATATAATTTATATTTAATATAACTTTTTTTTTTTTTTTTTACAATTAATGAATGAATAATTATTATTACAATTTTTTTATTTTTTTATTTTTATTTTTTTATTTTTATTTTATTTTTTTCGAAAAAGTATTGTTGTATAGCACTATTTTTAATAAAGAGATACTAAAATAATACATGTATTTTTTTTTTTTTAGTTTAGATTGAAAAATACATTAATTTTTTTTTAATAAAAATTAAAATTTTAGTAAATTTGTTCATGCGAGTAAAAAAAATAAATAATTAAAAAATTTATATATATATATATATATATATATATATATTTTTTTTTTTTTTTTATTTTTTTATTTTTATTTTTTTTTTTTTTTAATTTTTAATTTTTAGGTTAATAATAAAAAAAAGGAGAAATTTTATATATATATATATATATAATTTAAAAAAAGTTATAAATATAAAAAAAAATGTTGATATTTCCAAATCCTAGCACAACTAATGACCCCAATAATACAAAAAATAATAATGAAGAACCAGAAGAATTAATTCCAATGGAAAATTTTAGTATGGTTTGTAAGGGAGTGTATAGAGGGGCATTTCCAAAAAAGAAAAATTTTCCATTTTTAAAGAAACTTGGTTTGAAGAGTATTTTGTAACTTTTTTTTTTTTTTTTTTTTTTTTTTTTTTTTTTAAAGAAAATAATAATAATAATAATAATAATAATAATAATAATAATAATAATAATAATAATAATAATAATAATAATAATAATAATAGTAATAATAATTATTACTATTATTTTATAAAATGTACTTTAATGAACAAAATTAAAGATAATGGTTTTTCAAGGATTTTTTTTTTTTTTTTTTTTTTTTTAAAAAAAAAGGTTTCTTTAAAAAACAAAGAAAAAATAATAGAAATTTCATTATAATTAAATTATTTTTATTTCATTTTATTTTACTTATTTTATTTTATTTTATTTTTTTTCTTGTAAATGTATACACTCTATTATTATTTATAGAACCCTTATTTTGGAAGAATACTCAGAACAAAATATGAAATTTTTAAATGAAAATAATATAAAATTATTTCAATTTGGTGTTGCTGGTAATAAAGTAAATATTCATAAATATATATGAAAAAAATGATAACAATAATAATAATAATAGTAATTAAAAAATTCATTGACATTGATGGAATATCAATTTTATTTTTTTTCTTTATTTTTAATTTTTATATATTTTTCTATTTAATTTTATAATAAAATATTAGGAACCTTTTGTTGATATGTAAATATTAAAGTAATATAATAAATTGAAAATGATATATATATATATAATATCAATTTATTGATTCTTTTATTATTTATAATGAATATTAATCAAAAATCGGCATTTGAAATCGAAATCTAAATCAATTTCAAATTTTTTTTTAACCAAATTTTAAAAAAAATTAATATTTAACGTACATATATAATATCATTATAGTCCAGAGGATACTATCAGAGCAGCTTTATCAGTATTATTAGGTATTTTATTATTATTGTTATTATATATATTAATAAATTTAATTTGAAATTCCTTTTTTTTTTTTTTTTTTTTTTTTTTTTTTTTTTTTTTTTTTTTTTTTTATAATGAATATAATTTTTATAAAACTAATTGATTTACTATTAATTTCTTATTATTATAATATGTAAATAAATAATAATATAAATAAAGATAAAAGAAATCATCCGTAAGTTGCTAATATTTAATTTAATGAATATTAATGATAATAATTACAAAAAAACTATTTTAAATAATATTCAATAATAATAATAATAATATATATATATATATATATATATATTTTTTTTTAAAAAAAAAAAAAGAATTTTTGTCCATTGTAACAAGGGAAAGGTAATTGAATGTCTTAAATGAGATGATAATAGATAAATTTTTAAATATAAATTATACAATATTTAATATCTAAACTTGTTATTAATTTTTTTTTTTTTTTTTTTTTTTTTTATAATATTTTATTTTATTACAATATTAAATTAAATAATTTATTTTTATAAAATATTCATAAATAAATTTATATTTCTTTTTCTATTATTATTATCATTATTATTATTATTTATCATTTTTATAAAATTTAACAAATAAATTTGTAATATATATTATATATATATATATGTATATAAATCAAATAGCATAGAACTGGTTGCTTGATTGGATGTCTTAGAAAAGTTCAATATTGGAGTCATACCTCTATTTTTGATGAATATCGAAGATTTTCTCATCCAAAATCAAGATCTATGGATCAACAATTTATTGAACTTTTTGATCCTAGAAAAGTAGTAGTTAATAAACGTTATTTACCCGATTGGCCTGAACTTAATTTATCGTCATTGACAACAACAACAAGTTCATCAACAACAACGGAAAATAATGAAAACAATGAAAATACTGAAGATACTAAAAATGATGAAAATACTGAAAATAATGGAAATAATGAAAATAATAATGAAGAGGAAAAAAAACAACAGAAACAATAATTTCATTTATAATTTTTTTTTTTAAAAAAAATAAAAATAAAAATAAAAATAAATAATAATAATAAAAACAGTAATAATAAGGATAATAAGGATAATAATAGCAATAACCAAAATAAAAACATTTACAATATCAGTATTATTTATTAAACATGAGGAAATTCATTACAATTTGATTTTGTTGAAAAAAAATTTTTTTTTTGCCTTTTTTTTTTTAAAAAAAAAAAAATTGTATTTCCAGTTAATAAAACTATGTAATTAGTATACAATAGAAAAAAAATATCTATATGTCTATATATTTATTATAGTGGCTTTATGTATTTTTTCTTTTTTATTATTATTATTATTATTATTATTTAATTAAATACTATATATAGATTATAGTTGCATATATGGCGAAGATTATTTGCATTTACGATGAATGCAATAAATAGTTATGAATAACATTCAATGTTATGAATGTTGTGAATGCATGAATAATATTTTTAGTATTTAGTAATATATATATTAATATATTTATAATTATTTCAATATATATATATATATATATATATATTTTTTTTTTTTTTTTTAAATATTATATATCATTTTTTTTTTTAATATTATACAAATATACCTTTTTACTAATATATTATGATAGTATTTCTTTTTTCTCACAAATTTTTATTTAAGAAATAATATTTATATAGTTAATAACCTAATCAAAAAACAATTAATGTAATTTTAAATTATGATATTTATTTTATATTTTATAAAAATAAAAAAAAAAAAAAAAAAAGATAAAAATAATACAATGATATAAAATAATAACAAAATAAAATGAATTAAAATAAATTATATCTTTATCATTTGTCGTATATTATATGTATAATTCCATTTTTTGAAAAAGTTATTTATAGTATACATGTAATATAAATTATGATATTCAATATTAACAAACCTTTTTTTTTTTTTTTTTTTTTTTTTTTTTTTAGAATTTTTTAGAATTTTTTATATAATTTTAATTAAATGAATAAATAAATAGATCAATAGAGTAGAATATATAATTTTATTTTATTTTATTATAAATTATTTTTATAATTTTTTTTTTTAGAACCATCGAAAGTATAAAATAAATTTATATATTTTTTCGTGATTAACTTTAATTATTAATTTTATTATATATATATATATATATATATATATATTTTTTTTTTTTTTAAACACATGAAGAGTTTAACAAGATTATTATAAGGTTAATCTATCCAAAATATATATATATATATATAAAACATTTTTTTATTTATTACTTGAAAAGCTTATCTATAAATCATTGTAATATAAAAATTAAATTTTTTAGAATTTAAAAATAATGAATTATTTCATAAAAAATAAGAATAGAAATTTACAAATATATATATATTTTTATTTACGTTTTAATATAAAAATTTTGATGGATGATCTATCTCTATAATTTATATTTATATTTTAATATAATTTTTTAAATAGATAATTATTTTATTTATAAAATAATAAAGAAATATATAAATGAAATTGTAATAATGTTTCCATTATTATTATTATTATGTTTGTATTTTATTTTTATTTTTTTTTTTTTTCGGCAGTTTTATTAAAGAGTTTTCATATTATTACTTAGTATTAATTAAATATATTTAAAAATATATATTTTTTTTTAATTTTTTTTGTCATAATATAATATTATAATATTATAATATTATCCAAAATTTAAATTTTATTTTGTTTTTTTACCTTATTATTTTATTTTATTTTATTTTATTTTTAATTTACCTTATTTCTATTTCTATTAATAAATAATGTATATTTATAATAATAATAAAAATAATTAATAATATTAATATTCATTTAAAGAAAATTTTTTCTTTATTAATTTTTTTTTTTTTTTTTTTTTTCATTTTCTTTTATATTCATTTTTTTTTTATATATTTATTTTATTTTATTTTTTGTTATTTACTTAATAAAATTTATTTATATATAAATTAAAATTAAATATTTTCAAAAAAGAGATCAATATTTTACTATAATTTAAAGTTTTGCCCTTTTTTTTTTTCTTTTAATAATAATAATAATAATAATAAATTTATAAATTTACATATTTCTCCATTTTTTTTTTTTTTAAAATTAAAATAAGATTTTTATCTTTATTATTGAATGAAGATATAAATATATATACTTTTTTTTCTTATTTTTTTTTATAAATTATTATTTAAATACTCTAATATTTTTTTTTTAAATATAAATTATTATTTAAATACTCTAATATTTTCATAAAAAAAAAAAAAAAAAAAAAAACAATTTAATAAAATGTATATATATATATAATTATAGAACTTATATATTTATATATATTTTAAAGAAATTATTAAAATTTATTATATTAAAAGTGATAAAAAATATTTTAAAATATTAATATATTTTATTTTCATCATATATTTTAATATAAATTCATTTTTTATTTTTAGAAAATAAAAAAAAAAAAATTAAATATTTATAATATATAATAATGAATGAAACTAATAATGAAAGTAAAACAATAAAAGAAGTGAATAATGTAGATCCTGATTTTATAAAAATTAAATTTACAAAGGTATATATATATATATATATAAAGAAAGCAAGAAAGAAAGAATAAAAATCTGTTATATGATATAATAATATAATATGGATATAAAGCAGCATTTTGAGACTATATTACATTATCTAATTAATTCTGTTATACCATATTAAAAAAAAAATGTATTATAGGGCAAATTTATACTAGTTTATATTAGTATAAGTAAGTATTTATATATATATATATGTATATAAGCAGGTTAAATTAATGATATACATATTTGATTAGAAGATGAGAAGATGAGAAGATGATAGAATTGATTGAAATTTATAACTACTTTTTTTTTTTTTTTTTTTTTTTTTTTTTTTTTTTTTTACTTATTTATATAGTTGTTTCCCTGATTATGGCAAATTTGGATACTACGATTGTTTCAACAGCACTTCCAACAATTAGTAAAGAATTTTACGCCTATGAAAGTTACACTTGGGTTATTACTGCCTATATGATCACTGATACAGCAATTCAACCATGTATATATAAATAAATTTATATAATTTTTAAATTTTTAATAGTTTTTTACTATTTTTTTTTTTTTTTTTTTTTTTTTTTTTTTTTTTTTTTTTTTTATTTATATATAGAAATATACAATTTATAATTTTTATTAATTAATGTTTATAATAAAACGAAGATATTTATATATATAATTTGTTAATATTTTTTTCTATCTAATATATAATTTATTAACTAATATTAATTAATTTATATATATATATATATGCTTAAATTTATATTTAAACTTTATTTTATGAATAATTTATATATATTATATAATAATGCAAAGTGGTTGGAAAATGTATGAAATTATATAATTATATAGTTTAAATTAAAATAATTTAATGTCAATTTTTTTTTCTTCTTTTTGAAAGAAAAAAATAAAAAATAATTACTGAAAGATAAAATTATTTTATTTTTTTTCTTATAATATTGTAATTATTATTTTTTTACATATTTATTATGTTACTACTTTTTTTGTTATTATTATTATTATTATTATTATTATTTTCCCTTCTAAAACTGAGATAGTGGCAGACATCTTTAGCGGTAGATCATTAATGATATTATTTTTTTTCATATTTACTATATCTTCTCTTCTTTGCGGTGGTACTTTATTATAAAATAATAATAATAATAATAATAATAATAATAATAATAATAATAATAATAATAAAAATAATAATAATAATAATAATAAGATATTGTTTTAAATTAAATGTAATACTACTTTTTTTTTTTTATTATACAATATATTATTATTATTATTATTATTATTTATTAAAAAAAAAGTCGCATCAAATATAGGTGTACTAATTATTGGAAGAGTAATTCAAGGTATTGGTGGCGGAGGTATTATATCATTAGCCATCATTCTTATTGCTGACATTACCCCATTGAGTAAAAGGTATCTATTAATAAATTTTTTATTATTATATTCATCAATTATTTAATTTTTATCAAATAGAATAAAATAAAAATAATATAAAATATAATGTTAGGCAAGTTATATATATATATAATAAAATATTAGATTAAGTCTTATATATTTACATATATATATATCAAAGTTAAATTATATAAAAATTAATATTAATTTATTTTTGTTATTGTTATTATTATTAGTTTTTTTTTTTTTTTTTTTTTTTTTATTAACTAAAATTATTATATTGAAATATCAAATTTAATTTTATATATATATATATATGATTTTGTATCGATCACTTTTAATAATATAGAGGTATATATATGAGTGTTAATGGTGTGATTTATGCTCTATCCTCAGTCATAGGTCCTTTATTAGGTGGATTCTTTACTGATAATCTATCGTAATTAAATTAAAAATTAATTCCCCCCCCTCCTATATATATAGTTATCTATATCAATATTACTAATAATAATAAAATTAATATTTAGCATTAATTACTAATTAAAAACTTTTTTTTTTAAAAAAAAAAAATTTTTTTTGTTTTTTACGCTTTAATTTATAAAAATTTTATTGATTAAAAGATGGAGATGGTCATTCTATATTAACATTCCTGTTGGTATATTATGTTCCATATTATTCATTCTATTTTTCAAGACTCCCATGAAAAAAAGTTCATTGATGGAAAAAATTAAAAGAATTGATTTTCTTGGAACATTTTCACTTATTGGTATGTCTTTTATTATTATTATTATTATTATTATTATTACTTATTATTATTATTATTATTATTATTATTATTATTATTATTACTTATTACTTAATATTTATTATATATAAAATTATTCTGAATTAAAAATTTAAATTTTAAAATTTTAATATAATATAAATTTAAATTTTATTTACATGGTTAAAATAATAAAAATTAAACTTTTTTCTTTTATGTATTAAATTACTATTAAAATAGGTTGTTTAGTATGTACATTAATAGCATTAAATTGGGGTGGTATGTATATTTAAAATGTTTCCTTGGAGTGTTATATATAAATTAAAAATTATTGTATTTATTTATTTATTTTTTTTTATCTCTCTTTTTTTTTTTTTTTTTTTTTTTTTCATATTTATTAAAAGGTACAAAATATTCTTGGAGTTCACCTGTAATTATTATATTACTTATTGCAGGGATTTTTTTTTTAGCTCTATATATCTTAATAGAATTTAAATTTGCGGTTGAACCTATTACTCCTCCATTCCTTTTCAAGTATAGAAATATTACATTTGCATCGATAACAAACTTTTTTGAAGGATTCGTTATTTCAGTTTTCATTAATACTTTGCCTCTTTTATATCGTAATATATTAATTTATCTTTATATCATTTTATCTTTTATGCCTTTTTTTTTTATGTCATTTTTCATATATTATCTTTTTTTCTTCATAACATTTTCTATATATTAATTTAACTTTATATAATCTTTTATAATAACGCATTTCTTTTAATTAATTAATAAGTTTAATTCAAATAATGTTTATTAATATTTACTATTTATTTATTATTGATATATATATATATAGAGGATGGTCGTCATTTTAGTGCTACAAATGCAGGTCTAAGATTAGTTCCTATAACGTAAGTAGTTCTATTATAGCTATAATATAAAATTATTTAAATATTATTTCAGATATCAAATAATTTAGCCTAAACTATTAAAATTTTTTATTTAATTTTATTTATTTTTATTATTATTATTATTATTATTATTATTATTATTATTATTATTATTATTTTATTTTATTTTATTCTAATTTTATTTTATTTTTATTTTTATTTTATTTTATTTTATTTTTATTTTATTTTATTTTTTTTTTTTTTTAAATTTTTTATAATTTTATTATTTAATATAAAGTGTATTCTATTCATTTACAGCCATGGGAAGTGGCTATTTTATTGGAAAATGGGGTCATATAGGAATGTATATTAAGTATGGTAGCTTTTTCTCTTCTATTGGAGCTTACTTAATTACACTGATTGATGTTAATACCTCTTATAAGGTAGAATTTTTTATTTATTTATTATATGGATTAAGCGTTGGAGTTATCTATCAAAATTGCATTTTAGCAGCACAACAAGTATCGCCTCCAGAGTATTTAGGTATTAGTACAACCATTTCATCCTTCTTTAATTTTATTGGTGGAGTAATTGGTGTTGCTATCTATGGAACCTTTCTACAGAATATATATCCCTATTGTTATAAAAAACATTTTCCTGAGGCACCACCTGTTACTGTGAATAATATTAATGATGTACCCAATGGTGATATTATTTATGTAGAAGCCATCAGAAAAACATATCTATATTCAATTTTCCCTGTTAGTATCTTAATCTTTTTATTCTCATTATTCATTAAAGATTATAAGAAGAATGTATCAAGAAGAAGTGACGTAAAAAGTAATAAGGGTAGTGATATTTCAAAAGATTATAAGAATAATCCTGATAACATTGTTGTTACTGTTACTATTCCTGATGAAAAATAAATATATAAATACATTAACAAAACATAATATACATTGTAATAATAATATTATTATATAATATTCATAATCATTAAAGGTTATTAAAGGTTATTAGTTGTAATCCATATGTATAGAACATAAATATTTTTATTTACCACTTTTTTTTTTTTTTTTTGTTTTACATGTATATATAGAAAAAAAAAATTTGTATATTATACTTATTTTAAATAATGATATATTGTTTTAGATATCAAATTCAGTAATATATATATCTATAGAAAGATTTTTTTTTAAAAATTTATGTTAATAAATAGCAAACTAATTAAAAAAAAAAAAAAAAAAAAAACATATGAATGTATAAATGTATGAATGTATAAATATATATAGAAATAAAACATAAAAAATAAGTAATAAAGAATAAGAAATAAAAAAATAAAATAAATAAAAAATTATTAAACTTGATATTGTTTTAACATTTAATTGAACCTATATTTTATTATTTATATTAACTTATTAATTACATGGTTACCTGTTATCACCAAATTTGTTTAATTTATTCATTAATGATATTTTAAACCAATTGTAATAAATGTGGGGTCAGTATTGATAATAAAAAATGTTGTGGTGTCTTTTTGTTGATGATATACTTCTCATAGCGCCTAGTGAAAGAAAAATGAAGGCTCTACTACGTCATGTTTTTTGTTGAGCTAATAAAAATGAAAAATGAAATGTCTATTGGTATCAATATAAATGCGCTACAATGGTTGTTAAACCCTTAAAAATTTTGTTTTATATCCTGGTTATGAAGAACCTACATTTTACCTTGGGATTCATTCTATCCCTAAAGAATCTGTGTGTATATTTCCTTAGGTATCCCCGCTTCAGTAATGATCTTTCCCTTGAGCTTATTATCATTTATATGAATACTAAAGTTAGAAAATCCTTATTTTCTTTCTCTAGTTTTTTATCTAATAAGAAAGTTCCACTAACTTTTAATAGATCTATTATTTAATCATATATTATTAGCAAAGCATTATATTTTGCTACACTCTTAGGTTCAAACAAAAACAATTCTAAGAATGTACAATCTTTAATTAACATTACATTGTTGTGGTGTATTGATTCTGACTCCTCGAACAAGGAAGATTATCTTAACATTGAAAAGAAGAAAAAAAATAAAAATTATATCAAAAGGAACTCAACAGTTAGTGTTTATGCCTTATCTCATGATCTTCAAGTATTTCTAATTGCTGGCTTTTGTGCTTCTTTTCAAATAAAATTCTTTTGTAAATGGAGAAATTCTAAAAGTATTATTAAAGATCTCATAAACCACATCCCTTCCATGCCACGTTATTCTTGGTCGAAAAAATCACTGGTGCTCTACAAGAAAATTAAGAAAAAGAATATCACTAAATTCAAAGATGCTATTGAATCCTATTGGTTTGATGTTGGTAATTTCCAAGGAATTAAGGGTATTTATTACGATAATTTCAAATTTATAAATACTAGAAATGTATTTATGTTCAGCCTTGAATATTCTCATTTAAGTTTAGGTTTTAACTGGATCTTAAGATTTGGAGCTGGTTACAAATATAATACCACTATTGCAATTAGAAGTGGTAGAGTTTCTAAATTCTGCCCTTGCTGTGGAAAAGGTGAACAATCTTTTATTCATTGGATATTTGAATGCTCTATCTTCTTATTCAAATATTTTTTAGAATATGAAAATTTCATAAACAGGTATATTTAAATATTCCTTCCTAATGGAATTTCAGCTTTAGATGAGCTATAATTCAATACTGGGGAACAGAGACATTTAAGTAAACAACTCATAAAAAGTTCACAGGGGTCTACTGTTCCGTATATTGTGGGACTTACGGAATATCTTGCTATTTCAATACCGATTATCAGTAGTTTTCTTGAGTTACTTTTTTGAGAGATTTAGCAAAAACACTTTCATTACCAAGAGTCCCGACGTCGTACCGATATGGCAAAGGAATAGTGCAGTTAAAAAAAAAAAAATTTATTCTATTCAGAAATTTTATTCAATCTTAGTCGTAGATACATGGAACCGAATAAATAACTTTTTTGGCGAAACCTTTTTTTTTTCTTTTTTTTTTTTTTTTTTTTAAAAAAAAGGTATAATGAAATGCTGAAAGAACAAAGAGATTATAAAAGAACTTTTTTAAATGAATTCTGAATCTAGTGATCCCATAAATATCTATAAAATATATTTGTTCAAAAATCAATATTTTTTTTTATCGAAGGAAGCTTTATATATATATATATATTATATCACAATGAAATCGCAAAATATACATAATATTATAATATAAACATTAATAATAAAGATTATAATAATAATATAAACATTAATAATAAAGATTATAATTATAATAAAAAGAATAATAAATGTTATAATAATAATAATAATAAAAACGTTAATAATAAATATTATAATAATAATAATAATAATAATAATAAAAATATTAATATTATGTGAATTTTAAATGTTTTAATAGGGATTCAATAAATAAATAAATAAATAAATAAATAAATAAATAAATAAATAAATAAATAAATAAATAAATAAATAAATAAATAAATAAATAAATAAATAAATAAATAAATAAATAAATAAATAATAATTATGATAAAAAGAAAAATATATAAATTTAATAAGTATTTTCTATAAAAACAAATTCTTTATGAATATGACAAAAAATAAGTTCTATATAAATTTTAATATATATATTAAAAAAAAAAAAAAAAAAAAAAAAAAAAAAAAAAAACATAAAGAAAAAAAAACATAAAGAAAAAAAGAATAAGAAATAAATAAAAAAAAAATAATAAAAAAAAAAAAAAAAAAAAACATAAAAATTAAAATATTAAACGAAAAGTATATACTGATCATTTTAAAAAAAAAAAAAAAAAAAGATTAAATTTTTAACAAAGCCTCTTCTTTTTCTACAGAGGATCATGATACTTTCTATAGTAACGAAATGTTTTTTTTTTTTATTATTTATTATTTATTATTTATTATTTATTATTTATTATTTATTATTTATTTAATATTTTTTCATTATTATTTAATAATAATTATTTATTATTTATTATTTATTATTTATTTAGTATTTTTTCATTATTATTTAATAATAATTATTTATTATTTATTATTTATTATTTATTTAATATTTTTTCATTATAATATTATATAAATAGTATTTAGTATAAGATTTATGAAGAATAATCTAATTAATGAGCTAGTACACATATAGTAGTGGCGCATAAAATATCGTATGTTACATGTAATAAATATATATAAAATATTATAAAATATTATGTGTATGTAATATAAAATAATTTAATAATAATAATTTTTAGAAATGATCTTCTGTAAAAAATTTAGTATAATTTAATAAACTTCTACTAAAAATAACAGATTAAGAGTTTCAATAGACTCATAAATAAATATAATAAAAAATTAAGTATTAATTAAAATTTTTAATATCCAAAATAAATACCCAAAAAATATCCGATAAAGAAATAATCAGAACTAAGGATATATTAGATGATACTAATTTTAAGGTGTGGAAGCAACAGTTTCATTTGATATTAAAGAAACAATGTCTGGAAAAATATATTTATCAAAAAATACTAATAAAGATAAATGGAGCATATTGGTCAAATGAGCAAAAAGCAAAATTAATATTAGTTGATGATACCTTAGATACTTATTATGCTAAATTTACAAAAAATAACACTGTTATCCAAGATACCAAAGCTAAGGAAATTCTAATAAATAGTATAAGTAAGAGTTGACTGAAAATATAGATTTCATATCTTCTACAGAATATGAATTCTATAAAATGATTAAAAATTTAAATGTAAGTAGTAGTAAAGATAGAATAAAAGAAAATAAGGAATCATTATCTAACTCAATATGATCCCGAATGTATATCTCTTTCAATATTCATTTCAAACATGAATATTAAATTTTAGGAATAAGAAAATTTAAAAGTATGTTTTGATTTTCAAGATAAATTTGATTCAAAACTTATTGATTTAAGATTTCATAAAATAAGAAAATTAATAAAAGAAGAAAAAATAGATATAAAATATATTAAATCACAATATAATCTTGCATATGGTTTCACAAAATAATTGAATAGATCTCTAACAAAAAGGTTTAAAAATACTTTGCTATTTGAAGTAAGAAAACATTAAGCTTATGGGGGAATGCCAGAAATTAAGTTTAATATTATATAAATAAATAAATATGAAATACATAAATTATTAAACTTATATATAATTATAAATAGTATTTAGTAAAGATGTTACGTAGAAAAATCTAATTAATGAACTAGTACATATGTAGTAGTGGCGCAAAAATTTTGGATGTTACATGTAATAAATATATATAAAATATTATGTGTATGAAATAATAAAATAATATAATTATTTAAGAAGTGTTCTTCTCTAAAAATTTAATATAATTATATAAAATACTACTAAAAACAACATTTATTTAATATTTTTCATTATTATTTAATTATTTATTATTTATTATTTATTGTTTATTATTTAATTATTTATTTAATATTTTTTCATTATTATTTAATATTCAAGATATTTCATAAATTCTATTATCATTATTGATATTACATTTTGTTGTAGTCTGATAAATAACTATATCTTGTTTAATGTATAATAATAAATATATAAAAATTATAGATCATTTGCTTTTTTTTTTTTTTTTTTTTTTTTATATTTTAATTTTTATTAAAATATACTTTATATAGATAATTTTTTTACGAAAATATATATATATATATATATATATATATATATTTTTTTTTTTTTTTTTTCCTTTTGAATTGTTATATAAAAGAAAAGAGTATAAAATACTAAATAAATATTTAATTAAATGTATCTTGGTTCGTAACATATTATTTTATTATTATTATTATTATTATTATTATTATTTCCTGTATTAATGATGATTGTATACATTTTGTGTTAATGTATAGTATTTTTAATCATTATTTTTATTAATGTAACATCATCATTATACATGTATTTTTTATTTGATAATATAAATTATTCAATTAATATTATAAAATAGATATTTAATTTCCCATCATTTTAATAGGCGGTTTTGATTATTACTTACTAAAATAGGAAGGTTAACTGATTTAACATTTAAAATTTAAGTCATGAAGATTTTCTTAAAAGGAAACTTGTGTAATGCTTTTCATTTTCATTATTAAAAAATGTTTGAAAATTAATTAAAAATATTTATTATATCTATTATATTTATTATATTTATTAATAAAAGAAATAAAAATATCAAACAAACTATGTATATATAAATGTAAAAAAAAAAAAAAAAAAAAAAAAATCAATTAATAAATTCTATCTAATAATATTTAAATGATTAATAATAATGATAAGAAACAAGCAAGCAAGCAAGCAAACAAGCAAACAATTAATCAATCAATCAATCAAAAACAAAAAAAAAAAAAAAAGAGAATAAATAATAATTATTCAGTTAGAAATAATAATTTTTAAATTTTAAATAACTGTTCAGTAATAGATATAAAATTTCGGTAACTGTTTAGTAATGGATATATATTTTAAATAATTATCTAAAACCAATTGATAAAAAATTTAAATTAATTATAAATTATAAAAATAATATAAATTATTATTAATATAAATCTCTAATTAGGATAGGATTAGTAGCTGTATATTACAAAAATTATATATATATATATTATTCTTAATAGTTCATAAGTAGGTTTTATAAATAACTTTAATAAATTTAATAGAAGACGTTATGAGGTTCTAGTTGTCGTTTTAGTTTTCCTAGTATAAGTGACATTTAGTAGGAGAAAAATAGTTAAACATTTGTTTTGTTAACTTTCTATATTATTTTTTTTATTCATCTATTTATTGAATAATTAACAATATATTGTAAATAAAATGAAATATATGAAATATGATATAAATAATATATTTATAATTTAAATATGATATAAATAATATATTTATAATTTAAAAGCCTTTTGCTTTAATTAAAAAGACTAAAATTTTATTTCATATGAATTATTATATATTTATTTATTTATTTATTATTTAATGTAGTATACATTTATTTCTATTTAATTACATTTTTATATAAACAATAAATCTAAGTATATTATATATATACTACAATATATGGTTACATTTAGTAAAATTTACATATTATATTAATCAAACAAAAAAAATTTTAAAAAAGGAAAAAAAGAATTAAAAATTAATATATGTAATATATGAATTTAAAAATATTTAATATATTATTTAATATATCAAATTCTATTTAATTGTTGTTTCATGGTATATTAAAGTATAAAAAGCCTACTATATTTTTTTTATTTTTTTATTTATAAAATATAAGACCATTTTAATAAATAAATAAATAATTAAATCCAATAATAAATAAATAAATAATTTTATAATAAATAATAAATTAATAAGTAAAAAAATAATAAATCAATAATTAAATAAATAAATAGGAATTATAAATGATAATTAATTTAAAAATAATAATTAGTAAATTGGTTATATACACATATTTATAATAATGATAATAAAATAGTAGTATTGATAATAAAAAAATATCATTTATGATAGTAAGATTGTACTATTTATTATTATTTCTTCTGTTATTAATTGACCATTTGTATATTATTTAAATTGTTAAATTTATTAATATTTAAAGTGATTATAATAATAGAATACTTTATTTATTATTATAAAAATAATATTAGAGTAGGCATTCATAAATTTTAAAATAGATTTAAAAATAGCATAGAAATTAATATATTATTATCAAATGCTTTTATATATTATATAATTTATTATTTATATATTAATAATAAATTTCTTTGATTTTACTTTTAAGTCAATTTCAAACAGCGGCTTACAAACAATTTGGTAATAAATTTTTACAAAAAAAGGCAATAAAATAATCAATAAATATGCAAATAGAAAAACAGATAAATTACTTAATAAAAATAAATGCATTGTTTGAGGTTTTGGGGGTTCATTTCTATAATTAATACTATGGTAATTTATAAAAAATAATAAATAATAAATAATAAATAATAAATAATAAATAATAAATAATAAATAATAAATAATAAATAATAAATAATAAATAAATAAATAAATAATAAATAATAAATAAATAAATAAATAAATAATAAATAATAATAATAAATAAATAAATAAATAAATAGGAATAATAAATAGAAATAGAATAGAAGATTAAATAAGTTAAATGAGGTGGTATAAAAACACCAATAAATTATAATTATTATTGTATTTTATAATATATTTAAATGTTTATATTTATGTACAAATAATAAAATTTTTTAAAAAATTATTCATAAATGATATTTTTTTTATAAAATAAAAATAAGAAAAAAAAGGAGAATTTAAATTAGCTTTATTATTTATACAAAAAATAAAAATGTAAGATTTAAGATTAAAATTGAAACAGGGTCATTTTTTTTTTATAGTCAATGATAGTATCATTCCTTTAAGTAGGTCACTTTAATAAATAGGAATTAGAAATGATGAACCATCGATCAAAATAAATACTCATGAAGTAAAAAAAGTACGTGATAAACTTTAAAGCTTATTGCTTAAATTATTAATATAATAATTTATATTAAACAGATAATAACAGATAATATAGCTATTATATAATAAAGAATATGTTCAACTCTTAACATTTATTTTTTTTTTTTTTTTGCATAAAATGTAATATTAACTATATAAATAGCTGTGATGAGAAAGAAGAAATAGATTAGAACGGCCGTTTTTTGTATAAATAAGAAATTATTTTTTTTTTTTTTTTTATTTCTTATATGTAATTAATAATTATTTTTTTATATTAATAATTAATTATTATTTTATATTAAATCAAAAACTATAATATATATATACATTATTTATATTCACAATATAATTGTAGCATATATGCAGTTCATTATTTATATAATATTGATTTAATTTTAATAAAAAACTATATAAAATCTATTTATTATACGTTTATTTATATAAATTTATTTATATTTAAATTAATATTTATTTAAATATTTATTTTAAATTTATATTAATATATATTTTAATATTTATATATTTATACTTAAATTTCTATTTATTTATTTATATAGATATTTATATTTTATTTATATATTGTTTTTTACTATTATTCATATTCTTTTATTTATTATTTTCAAATCTTGAATAATTTATTACCTTACACTAAATATATTATCAATATAGTCTATTAATGCTTTATATATTCATTTTCATGTTTTTAATTAATAATTTAATATATATTAAATTGCCATGTTTGGAAATAAAAAAAATTGAATGTTTTGTTCAAAACTAATTTTATCAATCTATAAAATATATATACTAATATATATATTATGAATATATGAATATAATAAATAGAATAAATTATTGTATTATATAATATATACATTTAATATGGTTCATCATCTAATATAAAAAAATATAAAATAATTATAATTATTAAAATGATAAAATAATAATTGATAATAGTAGTAAAACTTAATATTATTAATTATTAACAAATAATAGTTCTATTAAAAATGTAAATAAGTTTATTAAAAATAATAATAAATAATAATAATAATAATCATATTAAAAATGTAATTAATAATAATAAATAATAATTATTATAATAAATAAATAATAATAAATTATAAAAAAGAAATAATGAATGTAATGTATATAATTAATATTAGAGAAATTGTTAGAATATTTATATTCTAATTCTATTATTAGAAAGATTAATATTAATATTATATAAAATGTATTTATTTTTCTATTATTCTAAATATTATATACATATATATTTTATTTAAATATATTATTTTTTTTTTATAATTTTAAAATTATTTTTATTTTAACTTTTTTTTTTATTCTATTTGTTTTTCACCTTATTAATATTTTAATATCATATAAATAAATCTTTTATTTCATAAAGAAAAAATAATAAAGGATTACTTTTTTCATAACAATACATCTAAAATCCATTAATTTATTTATTATTAAAGGTAAACTATATATAAATATTTGTGAAAGTAAATTTAATTCGAAATGGAATATAACAAAAAGAAAAAAAATAAAATAAATAAAATGTAAACAAATCAAAATATATAATATTTAAACAATCAATTAATGAAAAAATAGAAAATTTACTTGATAAGTAAACAAACAAAGAATCTTTTGAATATTAAAATCGTAAAAAGTTGTTGAAATCACTGAAGTAAATAAAGAGAAAATAAGCAAACAATAAACAAAGTATTAATAAACAAAACAAAATAGAATTGACTAATATGCATACTGTTTTCGAAAAAAGATGAATATTTTTTATAAATTATAGATGTTTAAATGACATCTTTTTTTTCTTTTTTTATATATATTTATATTTACTTTAATTGAAAATTAGTATATTAACTATAAATATTTATATTTATTTATTTATTTATTAATAATATTATATAAATAGTTTTTTTCAAAGCGTATACATTTAATATATAACCATGGTAAATACATTAGAATTAAAATAAATAAATAAATAATAAATCGAAAGCAATAAATAAATAATAAATCAAAAAAAATTAATTAAATGAATAGAATGATATTCAATATAATAAGATATACTGACTTTGTTATTAATATTTATATATAAAAAATTTTATAAATAATAATAAAGGCTGGAAAGGATGATGAATATGATTACTTATTCAAGGGTAAAATATCAAATAATGATAAATAAATAATGATAAATATAATATTAATATAATTTTGTTATTAAATTTTATTTATGATAGTTGTTTTAATTGGTGATTCCGGTGTCGGTAAATCCAATTTATTATCCCGTTTCACTCGTAACGAATTCAACTTAGAATCTAAGTCTACCATTGGTGTCGAATTCGCTACTAGAAGTATTCAAGTTGATTCTAAAACTATTAAGGCTCAAATTTGGGATACTGCTGGTCAAGAAAGATTCAGAGCTATTACTAGTGCGTAAGTATTAATAATATGAAACTATAGTAAATAGATATATTAAAAATGTTATAATCCATTCCAAGCAGTAAATAGATTAGATTATATAATTACTATATAGATATGTTATTAAAATTAATATATAATTTTATATAATATTTTTTTAATATATAACATATTAAATATTGAATAGTTACTACCGTGGTGCTGTTGGTGCTCTTTTAGTTTACGATCTTGCCAAACACGTTACTTATGAAAACGTAAATGTTTGGTTAAAAGAACTTCGTGACCATGCTGATAACAATATTGTTGTTATGTTAGTTGGTAATAAGAGTGATCTTCGTCACCTTCGTGCCGTCTCTACTGAAGATGCAAAGAAATTCGCTGGTATATATTTTATATAAATATGATATAATAATTAATTAATAAAATGGAACGATATTAACAAAATAATTATTTATATTGATAATGAAATAAATGTTTATAAATTATATTGAAATACTGAAATGAAAACAAATAGCTGAAAATAACTTATCTTTCATTGAAACTTCAGCCCTTGATTCCAGTAATGTAGAACTTGCTTTCACTAAGATTTTAACTGGTAAGAGAAAAAATAATTAATTTATATTTTTTAAAATAGAGAATAGTTTTTTTTTTTAATAATAATAAAAATGAAAGTTGTTTTTAATTATTAATATTATACTAAAAAATATGAAATTTTATATATTTTAATTTTCAAAAATAAAATATATCTTGAATAAATATTAAATGATAAAACTTTTTATATATATAAAATTTTATTAAATATAAAAATAATAAATAATTATCAACCTTTAAATTTTAATTTGGAAAAAAAAAAAATCAGAAATTTACCGTATTGTTTCTAACAAGGCTTTAGAATCATCAGAAAATGCTAATGGTCCATCTAGTCAAGTTGTATCTATTACCCCAACTTCTAAGGATGAAGCTAATGCTGGTGGTTGTTGTTAAATTTGATTATAGAAATAGGTTTTAATATTATTTAATATTATTTTAACCTATATTTTAATATTTTTAATTTTCTTTATGTAAAGAAAAAATATATATAAAAACAAAAAACGAAAAAAAAAAAAAAATAATATAAAATAATTAATAAATTATTTAAATAATGTTAATTTATACTTTTTTTTTTTTTTCTTTTTAATTTTTAATTTTTCTTAAAATGTTCTAATAAATTGGAATTGAAAGAGAAAATGAAAGTTATAGGGAAAAGAAAAGGAAAAAAATAGTTAAGAATATAAAAATATATATATCATATTAAAACATTAAACATTTTTTTTTTTCTAAGATATTAAAAAAATAAAATTAAATAAATAAAATTAAAATTTAAAATTAAAATGTATATACAAAATTATATATTTTACTTGGAATTATGTTAAAAAGTTTGTAGAAAAAAAAAATTAATTATATGGTTGATTTATATATTGTAAAATAGTGAGATTCAATAGATGAATGATTAAAAAGTAATTAGTAATTATAGATAACACGATTAATGCTATGGTGTATGGATTTATGGCTGTATAATTAATTTTAAAATTAAGTACAAGATAAAATAATAATAATAATAATAATAATAATAATAATAATAATAATAATAATAATAAATATAGCTAAGCAAAAATAAAAGGAAATAAGAATAAAGTAGTGTTTTATTATTTATTATTATAATAAAAAAAAAAAATTAATAAAAAAAGTATTAGTTTATTTGTCTATTGGTGAAATTTATTATAATTAGCGTGTAAAAAAAAAAAAAAAAAACAAATGAATAATGAGTGTGTGAATATATATGTGACGTGGTACAGATTATATAACATTCTTCATGGTGGAAGAGATGTAGACATTATAGATTTAAATTATAAAAAGGAACACCATGTTTGTTTAATAACCAAATTAAATCCGGTGATTATTCTAAAAGCCCGTTATTGGTACGATCTACAGCTCTCTTTACAGAAATTATGCTTAGGGTAATTACTTGACAAGGATTTGCTATTCCGACGGTATAAGTGCAAACTAATCAGGACCGTCAATACTGAAAATTTAATAAGACAGGCTAGCAGGGCCAATGCTCTCTAAAGGAGAAGACCATAATTTCTTTCATTTAGGAACTGGAGAAGCCCTCAAAGAAAAAGCGTACCAGAAAATTCTCAACAATAATATGGATGTCAGAGCGCCTAATGCTGAATACTCAGTAAGGCAGTACAGCAAAAATATTTCAGCCTATTGAAAGTATTGTGACTACCTCAATATTCCAACAAATTAAAAAAAAAAAAAGAAAAAAAAAAAAAAAAATGTAATAAATAAATGAATAAATAAATAAAGTTTAAAGTTCGAAATAATTTCTCCTTAAAAAAAAAGAAAAATTATTTCTATTTTAATATATATTATTATATTTAAATAAAAAAATTTTAACTAAATTTAAAACAAAGTAAAGGATTATAGCTTTAAAATTATATAAATTAATAAAAATAAAAATTGTTTTTTCTTTATTGTGTTTGTTTATTATGTATATTTTAAATTTTTTATATAGATTTAAAAAAAGATAAACAAAAATAAAATTGGGTAGTCATTATCTCTATTGAAGTAGTTTGTTTTTATTTTTTCCTTTTTTTTTTTTTTTTTTTTTTTTTTTTGTACCATATTAATTACTAATCAATACTAAATTCTAAATATTTAATATATTATATCCTTTTATGTTATATATTATAAAATATATATTATTAATATATTAGTATATATATATATAAAACGTGATAGTTTTTTTTTTATATATATATATAATTTAAAAAATTAAATATAATATTAATTCTATATTGAAATATATCATTATTTTTCGTATTGAATTAAAAAATTAAATATAATATTAGTCCTATAATGAAAGACATCATTATTTTTCGTATTGGATTATAAAGTGTTGTTGCATCATCTATTAAAGCAGATGCTATTAAATTTGTTCCAAATTGATTTCTGTAATCGATAATATATGAAATTTCGGTAATTTGCGGAAATTCAAATTCTCGGGCTCCTGAGATATGTGTTAAACTTTTATTAATAGTATGTGATTCAATGGAATAGGGATGCTTTTTAAAGAAATCTTGACCCACCAAGAAATAGGTGTAGTCAATATTATCTCCATTTCCAGATTCATATACTAATTTACCATTGGAATCGGTGGTTCCTGGATCATCAAAGGTAACATCCACTACATACCATTTATCTCCTAATCTTGCAAAATTCCATAGGTGTTCATCACTTGGAACACAAATTACGTCAATACCAAGTTTACGTGCTAAAAGTTTAAATGATTCACCATAACCTTCACATACGGCACGATGTTCCACAAGAGCACCATAGATAGAAAAACGATAGTTAGCAGTCATATTATATTCAATGTTAGTAATTAATGTATCATGAATATATTTTAAATTTTCAAAATCAGTCGTATGAGGGGCACTTTTTATGATTCGATCAGTTTCATAATCAATTTCTGTGGTCATTTCTGTTATTTGAGAGGGATCTAGATCAGAAACAATTTGGAAAGCAACCTTTGTAACTTGATTTTTAGTATTTACACATACAGAAAAACCTATTTTTTTATGCCACCAAACTTCGGGATAATCATAAGTACTTATTGGAAATAAATACCAAAAAAAAAAAATTTAATATATTAAATAAATTAATATATAAAAAAAAAAAAAAAAGATTATATAAATATAATATAAATATATATATATATATATATAATAAATAAAAAAAAATAAATAATCATTCATTAAATACATTTAATGATTTTTAATGTAAATATATATATATATATAATAGTATATATATATAATATATATAAAGTAAATATAAGTAAAAAAAAAAAATACATATTCATATTTATATTAATAGAAACGTTTTCAATTATATATATATATATATATATATATATATATATATATATATATATAAAGAATAATATATATATTATTTTAATACATACAATGCTGAATAACCTGAAGAAATTAAAGGTGCAATTTCCTTATCAGTGATAGTATCAAAATAATTTACACCATATTGGTAAAAATATGACAGTTTAACCCCTTTCGTAGATGAAAAAGCCATATCAATTAATGTTTCATAGACAAATAGTGAAAATCCATCTAATTGACTACCAAATTCGAAAAAATCAATTTCATTAGCATTTTCTTCATTATTATCCGCATTATTATCAGCATTAGTATTAGTATCATAATCAAGATCGTTATTTCTCTTAATAAATTTATGGACCCGATTGAGGTAATAGATCGGATTTTTATATGTATTATTATATATAGTATCAATGTTGTAGAGTTCATTTGGATTAATAGATTTTAAGTACTCATCATCATCGTCATCATATGTTATTATTTTATTGTGGATATTATTTTGTTGTTGTTGTTGTTTTTCAGTTTGAGGAGTATTATTTATATTATCATCCTTATTTTGAATTTCCTTATCTGATGTGGAATCATAAAATGGAATATTATTCACATTTCCTCCCATATCATATATTACATAATTGCTTTCATCAAAATTATAATTATCATTACTGGTTGATTCCACTTCTACAATAGGATTTCTTTTAAATCTGGAGGCTGATACCACACTTTCTCTTTCAATACTAATAAATAAACAGAATAAAGTAATCCATGTCAAGTATTTTATTTTCATATTATACTATTATTTATTTATTTACCTATTTATTTATTATATTATATTTTATATATTTATTTAATTTATTTTATTGTATTTGTTATATAATACAAGTATTTTTGTGTGAATATTATTATTATATTTTCCCATATATTTAAATATGAGTATGAATTGATCAATTAAATATATACCAAATATTAATTCTAGTATTTTTTACAAAACACCTATCCTATATATCTTTTAAGAATGGTAAATATAAAAAAAAAAAAAAAAAATATATATATATATATATATTTTATATATAAATATATAAATGATATATTTTCTTATGTTTTTATGCACTTAAAATGAGATTATGAAATTATTAATTAAATATATAATCTATATTAATACTACTATTGTTATTTATTAAATATCTATTCTATATATCTATTTAAAATATTATGAATTTGAAATAATAAAAAAATATATTTTTTTGAAAAAAAAAGTAAAAAAAAAAAAAAATAAAATAAAAAAAAGTTAATTAAATTAAAGAAAAAAAAAAAAAAAAAAAAAAAAAAAAAAAAAAAAAAAAAAGAAAGAAAAGAAAAAAGATAAATATTAATATTTTATGTTAATTATATAATTATATAATAATTAAATAATTATCTATAATAATTAAAAAGTAAAATAAAATAAAATAAAATAAAAGAAACTATAAATATTAATTAATTAAAAAAATATTTGTTCAAATTTTGTTGTTTCAATAAATAAAATTTTATTTTATGTATAATTATTTAAAAATTATTTAGAATAGTTTTAATTTGTCCTTTATCTAAAATACTAAAATAATAATATTTAAACTTTTGTTTTTTATTTATGTTTTATTTTTCATTTTTATTTTTTTTTTTTTTTTTTTTTTTTTTTGTATTAGATAATTAATTATTTTTAAAAGGTCAATCAATATATTTTGACTGTATTTTTAAAAATTTGTATAAATTATATAAAGTATTTTAATATTAATTACAATATTATAAAAATTATTAAAATGATGTATCTTTTTTTTTTTTTTTTTTTTTTTTTTTAATTTTATTATAAAATATATTATAATTAATATTTAATAATTAATATAAATAAATAATTTATTAGTTTAATAATTAAATGAAATATATATATTTTTATTTTTTTTTATAATAATATTTTTTTTATTCTATTTTATTAGATAATATTTTATGATTAGATTTATTTCTTTTTTCTCACATTTAAGACAGTAAAAAAAAATTAATTATTATTATTTTTTTTTCTTAACATTAAGACCGAAACTTAATAATAATAATAATAATATTAATAATAATATAAAAGAACATCCATAAAAATTTAAACAAAATAAAAAATTTTACTTTATAATAAATTTCTTAATTTCGTTTTAATTTTATCCAATACATTTAAACATTTAATTAATTTATTTTGATATAAAATTATATATTAAAAAAAAATTTTTTTTTTTTTTTATATGTTAAATAAAAAGATGATATATATTTGTTATGTAATACTAATATTATTAGTACTAATTATTAGTATTTAGTATTAGTATTAGTATTAGTATTAGTATTATTAATTATTAATATAACCAAAACAATTGTATTTATAATAATTAAAAAAAAAGTATTTATAATAATAATAATAATAATAATTTAAATGATTATATTTATGAGATATAATTCAGAAATTTTTGAAAATATATGCCAATAACTATTTCCTAGATTGATACAGCTGTTAATTTAACTAATAGTATTTGCAAGATTTTTTTTTTATATCTATTTTTCAATTTACAAATAAAATAATAGTCTATAAATGTTACCATTACTATGGTTTATATTCTTTTTTTGTGCTTCATATTTATGATTCATTTGTCATTTTGTAATAAAGGTTCTTTTTTCTTTTTTTTTTTTTTTTATTTTATTATTACTTTTATTTTTATTTATTCAATTTTTTTTTAATTGTTTTTATTTTGGAAATAAAATTAAAAAAATCATCTTTGTTTCCTTTTTCTTCACATTCATCATTTTTATACTGTGAAAAAAGAATATAATAAAAAAATAAAAACATTTCGACATATATGTATTTATAAATAAATAAGTACATAAATACATAAATAAATACATAAATACATAAATAAATACACAAATAAATAAATTAATAAATAGATAAATAAATAGATAAATAAATAGATAGATAGATAAATAAATAAATAGATAAATAAATAAATAAATAAATAGATAAATAAATAAATAATAGATAAATAAAATTTATCTATTATATATAAAAATTCATACTTTTCCTTTTTTTTAGAAATAACGAAAAAATAATAAAAAACTATGCTAAAAACTATACCATTTTCATCAAAAAATAAAAATAAAAAAATAAAATAAAAATAAAATAAAAAAATAAATAAAATATATATTCATAGTTTTAGCATAATCATAGCATAAATATACATATATTAGCAATATATGCTTATATTATTAATGTTCAAAAAAGCTATGTTGCTAATATCTTATACTACTTTTTTAATTTTTTTTTTAAAAATTTCAAATATATTATTAAATATATTGTAATATATGATATAAATCAATCAATTATACAAAATCTTTTTGATGATTGGTTAATTGAAAGTTTTTTTAAATTTTTTTTTTTTTATTTAATTTTCCAAAAAAAAAAAAAAATATAATAAACGTTGATTAAGTTTTATTAATTTTTTTTATTCAATTGCTAAATATTTTATACCATTTAAAAAATATAAAATTTATAATATATATATATTTATAAAAAATAAATAAATAAATAAATAAATAAATAAATAAATAAATAAATAAATAAATAAATAGAAAAATGATTCGTAGAAATACTAGACTTCGTAAAGAATATATTTACAGAAAGGCTTTAGAAGCCAAAGATCGTCAAATTTTTGAAAGAAAGCAAGCATTAAAAAATGCTTTAGCTGGTTAGTTTTATATATATATATATATCTTTTTTTTTTTTGGTTTTACAAAATTTTCATAGTATTTATTACAAATTTGATAACATACTATTACTTTATCGAAAGAAACAATTTAATGAATAATAAATGAAAAATTCTTCTGAAACTTATAATTGAAATTCAAATTTAAAAAGAAAAAACACATTATCATTTCGGTAGTCAATATTAAAAATTTGAAAATTTAAAACAAAAAAAAAAAAACTTCACAGGATTTAATATTTCATATATATACATATATACAATAACATTGAAAGTTGAAGAAAAATCCTTTTATTTTTTTTTTTTTTTAATATAATTCTAATAAAATATAAAACTTTATATTATATATAAATGAAATTAATCATTAAAAAAAAAAAAAAAACCAAAAAACCAAAAAACCAAAAAACAAATCTGGAATTTAATTTAAACATAAACTATTTTATTCTTTTAATACAGAATGAAAACACTTTATGTATAAATGCAAATTAAAATTTTTAAAAAATTTCATTAATATATACTTTAATTACTGATTTCAATAATTTAATTTTTACATTTTTATGAAAAAATTATAATAAATAAATAAATAAATAAATAAATAATAATAATAATAAATAAGGAAGTTTTATTAAATATCAAATAAAAATTAAAAAAAAAAAAAAAAACGTGAAATTATAATTTTCACCAAGAAAAAATATATATACTAATAATTGAAATTCAAAATGCATTATTTTAAAAATTAATATATAATTTAACATTTATATAATAATCATTTTATTTTATTTTATTTTGATAGAGGGAAAACAAATTCCAACTGAATTAAGAAATGAATCTGAAACTTTAAAGAATGATTTATTATTCGATGAACACCAAGAAGGTAAAAAAAAAAAAAAAAAAATTTAATAATATAATATTTTATAAAAAATTAATTAATATATGAATAAATAAATGAAAAAAAAAAAAAAAAATTAATAAATATAATAATTATTATTATTATTAATATAATTATTAATTGTTAAAATAAAATTATATATATTTAATTATGTAAATTTTCAACGATTACTTCAAATTAAATGAAATCCAAATTTTAAAAAAAATTAAATCTTCAAATTATTATAATTGTCATATATATATTTTTTTGTTGTAATTATGTTATTTTTCCTTTTCCTTTCTTTTAAAAAAAAAATTAATAAATAAAGATATGCAAACCCATATTGATGATGAATATGCTCAAGCTGGTGTTCATGATCCAAAAGTATTAATTACAACATCTAGAGATCCAAGTAGTCGTTTACAACAATTTGCTAAAGAAATGAAACTTATTTTCCCAAATTCACAAAGAATTAATAGAGGTAATTACGTTATTAAGGATGTCGTTAATGCCTGTAAATCTAATGAAGTTACCGATTTAATTATATTACATGAACATAGAGGTCAACCAGGTAAAATAATATAAAATAAAAGATTAATAATAATAATAATAATAAATAAATAATAAATAATTATAATATTAAAATATATAATTTATACACAATATATATATATATATATTTTTTTTTTTTGTAATTATAAAATATATTAATTCAATATATATAACCTATCCAAATATATAATATATAATATATATATATATTTATTATTATTTATTATTATTATTTTTATTTAATAATTTTTTTTTAAAAAAAAATTTATCAAACATGAAATTGTGAAATAATCATAATCATAATCATAATTATAACCATAAAAAATAATGATATTGTTAATTATAATCAAATAAGATGGTATGATTGTTTCTCATTTCCCATATGGTCCAACGGCATACTTTACCTTAAATAATGTTGTATTAAGACATGATATCCCCGATAGAGGTACAGTTTCAGAAGCTTATCCACATTTAATCTTTAATAATTTTACAACTAAATTGGGTACAAGAGTAAGTTTTAATTTTTATCTTATTTTATTTTATATATATATATATTTTAACATTCTTCTAAATATATAAATATATATATATATTTATAATCTAAAATCAATGAATTAAATAGTATTATATATATTAATAATTGAATTTATATATATATATATAAATTAGGTTAGTAATATATTAAAATATTTATTTCCAGTACCGAAGGATGATAGTAAACGTGTGATTACTTTTGCTAATGATAGTGATTATATATCTTTCCGGTAATATATATATATAAATAAAAATAAATATATTTATTAAATAGAATTAGATTTTTATTCTTTATTATTATTATTATTATTATTATTATTATTATTATCTATTTTTGATCTTCTTAATAACTAATTATTATTAATAAATTTTATTATTTTAATTTAAATATTTATATTTAAAATTTATTATTTATAATATTATCATATATATATATTTATTGACATAAATATACAATCAAAAAAAAAAAAATTAGTCATCATGTATATTATAAGATTGGTCAAGATATACAACTTGCTGAAGTAGGACCAAGATTTGAAATGAAATTATATGAAATTAAATTGGGTACAGCTGATATTACAGAAGCAGATGTAGAATGGACCTACAGACCTTACATGAATACCACTAAGAAACGTGACTTTTTGTAGATTGAATTAAAATCAAATAAAATAAAATAAAATAAAATGCAAGTTAAATAAATAAATAAATAAAAAATAATTATAATAAAAAAAAATAAATAAAATAAAATAAAATAAAATAAAATAAATAATAATAATAATAATAAAATAATAAATTTTTTATTTTTATTTGTATTTTATTTTATTTCATTTTCATTTTTTTTTTTTTTTTTTTTTATTTTATTTTATTTTATTTTTATTTTTATTATATTATTTCATTCTCATTTTCATTTTTATTTTTAACATCTTTTTTTTTTTTTTCCTATTCACTTCAGAAATTTATCATAATCATAATATATATATATATATAAACATCTCTATTTTTAATATAAATATATAATATTTTTAGTATTATTATTTTTTTAATCATTAAATTTATATTTTATATTTTATATACCTTTGTAGTTTTTTATTTATAATAATATATTATTCAAAAAAAATAAAATAAAATAAAAGAAAAAAAAATTAAAAAAAAAAAAAAAAAAAAAAAAAAAAAAAAAAAAAAAAGAAAAAAGAAAAAAGAAATATATATATATATATATATTTATATAATTTATTTATTTAAGATAACATAAACAATCAATAAACATTAATAATAACAAAAAAAAAAAAAAAAAAAAAAAAAAAAAAAAAAAAAAAAAAAAAAAATAAAATAAAAAAAAAATAAAGTATTATTACATTTAAAATTGATATATATTATAGATATTCCTTTTTTTTTTATCGCCTCATTAATTATATATATTCTATTATTAAGTATAATTTTATAAAGTATATTTATATATATATATATTTCTTTTTTACTTTTTTTTTATTTTTATTATTTTTATTTTTATTTGCTTATTTGAATCCAATCTCGGTTATTAATTTTAAAGTAACTTTTATTTCTTTATATTTTTAATTATACATTCCAAAATTAATAATTTATTGTTTATCAAATACTAACTAAATTTACTAAATTTATAAAATCCATTGAAAATTCCAATAATTATTATTACTTGTATTAATTATTAATTTTATTATAATATTTTTTTTTTAAAAAAAAAATAAATAAATAAATAAAAAAACATTTTTTAAACGATTCCCTTTTTGTATTATTCCTATGTGGACTATGATAAATGTAAACAACATTAAATTAATATTGTTAATTTGTGATTTATCGAAACATAAAAATACCATATTAGTGATTAGTAGAATTAACAATAGAGCAAATATTGTAATAATATTAAGAGTCATCGTAATAAATTATTTAAATATATTGAATTTAACTCCTTTATAACGTATTATAACTACTATTAATCATTTTATAATTTATTTATAACTATTTCTAATACGAGATTATTTATCCAAAAAAAAAAAAAAAAAATTATAATAATTCTAATAACTTTTATTATTATATTTATTCCAGTCATATAACTATTTAAAGTATAAAAATAAAGTAGCACAATATTTAGTTCTCTTTCTTACAACTTTGTTATTCATAGCATTTCTAAGGTTTAGATAGTAAATTTAAATAGTTTAGATTAAATAAATTAATACTTGAATAATTTATTTATTGTTGTGCTTAAAGTGTATAATAATTAATTATCATCTGAACTATCAAGATTTTTTGTAAAATTAAAATGGAAAATTTTATTTAATTTTATTTTTAATTAAAAAATTGAGACATTAAAACAATATATGAATACTGAGACACGTTTTGAATAGTATATTGAAATATATATATATATATGTATATATATATTTTCATCTATTTTAATAAAATAACTTAACTTTTATTGGCTTATTAGGGTTCAGATTATAAATATATAAACTATTGTATTGTATTTATATTTGATTTATTTATTTAGTTACTATTATTATTATTATTATTTTATTTCTTCCCTCTTCTATTTTCATTCTATTTTTTAACCAATATGATCTTTAAGAATATATATTTTTTATAATAATGTTTTTGTTTATAAATATCCACATTTATAATAATAAAAAATATTTATAACATGATCATTTTGGTATTTTTAATATATACATATTTATACATATATTTATTTCAATTTATATTTTTATCCCATAATTTATTTGAATTAAAAGATAATAATTTTCATGTCATACATTCAAGTTCATGAATTCCCGGTGTAGTTCAAGCATAAATAAATCGATCATCTTATTCTCATGAAAAAATTGGATGATATTTATATACATAAGTTTTTAATAATTTAGTAAGATATATTACATAATATGAGAGACTATTTGAATATATATATTTATTTTAGTTTCATTAATACAATAATTAAAGGAGAAGAGAAAAATGGTGATAAACCTATTTTTATATTAAAATAGAAACGATAATAGATTTATAATGAAGGTTTGTAATAACTTAGAAAATAAGTTATTATGAATATTAATTTCACTTTCTAAATTATTAATGAATTATAATATTTTATTAATCATGTTTATCCCAATTTCTACTTCATTAATGAAGTATATTACTTATTATGAATACTTATTCCATTTTCTATATTATCAATGAATTATGATATTTATTAATAATATTTATTCTAATTTCTATATCATTATTTATTATATTTTCTATTATACTATTATAAAATATTTATATTATTATTTTTTAATTTTGTTACAGCAAATATTATATTAATTCTATAGATTTTAAAAATTTTGTAATAATATTGTATTATAGTGCTCCATATGATTGTATTCCATTAATAATATTTAACTTTTTTTTTTTTTTTTTTTTTAATATATTTTTAGCTACTGTAAAGAAAAAAGAAAATTTTTTTTTTTTTAATTGTTTTATAATTGTTAGAATATGTGAATATTCCATGTATACATTATTAATGTACATTACATTAATATTCATAATACATAAGCCACATATGATATATATAAATACATGTAAACTAGAGTATTATTACTCTTGGTACTCTTTATATTATAATATTCATATAATAAAGTTAACATAATTAATCACATCACATTTGACCATTTAACAATAATATAAAGACATATTAGAATATTATATTTTTAATTATTTTGAAATTATTTTTATTATTAAATATCATTATAATAAATATTTTGAAAATGTAAATATATTAAAATGCTTATGTTGTAATGAGCTATTTTTTTTTTTTTTTTTTTTTTTTTTTTTGGAAATGAAACTATTTTATTAATAAAATATTATTTAATAATTATTTATAATTAAATTTTAATTATATATAAATTAATTTAAATGATATTTATATTTACAAAAGATTATTAGAATTATTTAATTTGATAATTAATAATTATTATAATTATTTTAGCTTTAATTTATATATTTATTTTATTATAATTATTATTATTATTTTATTTTATTTTAATAAAAAAAATAAAAATAAAAAAAATTTTTTATTATGAAAGAATGGTCCTATATTATATTTATATATTTAATATTGAAAAAAAGCTTAAATTATAATCATATAATATAATCTAATAATCTTAACTTTTTTTTATGTTAATTTATTTAAATATTTAATTTTAAATTGCATGTTTATATTTATAATCATTTATTTTATTTTTTTTTATTTTTAATTACAATATTCGTTTAATTGTATAATTTAATTTGCTTTTTTTTTTTTTTTGTAATTACTTTATCTCATAATTCAATATTCAGTACGACATTTATTGACCAATATCTTTTATTCATTTTATTAGTAAATTAGGAAAAAAAATTTTTTTTTTTATTTTGTATATATTAATTATTATAATGATAGGAAAAAAAAAAAAAAAAAAAAAAAAAAAAAAAAAAACTATATATATGGATAGATTTTTATACTCCGACTTTGTCCCATAAAAAAAATGTAATATTTCTATATTATAACATAATATAAAAATTGCTATAAATGTTACATAGGTATATCTATAGGTGTATATAATTGTATAAATAATTATTAAAATATGACGTAAGAGCATTTACACTTTGGCATTTTTTGAATTTGATTATTATTATTATTATTATTATTATTATTATT
The DNA here is from genome assembly GCA_016946835.1 of Neocallimastix lanati (nom. inval.). Taxonomy (NCBI): domain Eukaryota; kingdom Fungi; phylum Neocallimastigomycota; class Neocallimastigomycetes; order Neocallimastigales; family Neocallimastigaceae; genus Neocallimastix; species Neocallimastix lanati (nom. inval.). Next base: position 1,513,145 of record JACVTC010000020.1, on the reverse strand, counting down.
ATTATTATTATTATTATTATTCAAAAATTACTTTTTTGTTTTTTTCTGATATTTTTTTTCAATATTTTTTATATAATTTAAAAAACAATAACAAAAGAGAAAAAGATACATAACAAAACCAATAAAAAGTAAATTACATAAAAATTAATCATCCTAAAAAACCTATAACACACTAATTAAAATCACAAAGTTTACCTTTAAATTATTTAATAATACTTTTTTAAGTATTGAATCAATTATTAATTAAATTATTATATAATTAAAACATATGAATATTATATATTAATAAGCTATTTTTATTTTTTGTTTTTGTATAGTATATAAAAAAAATCCAAATTGTATATAAAAAACAAAAAAAAAAAAAGTTGCCAATATTATATAATTATTTATAATTATGAATTTATATATATAAATCAATTATTTGTTAATATTTTTTCTTTTAATTATATATCATCTATTATTTACTAAAATCATTATTTAATATATAATCTTTATTATTTATTATTAATTAATATTCATTCATTAATTTTTAACAAACCTTTTTATAAATGTAAAAATAAATCTTTTTAAGATTAATCAAGCTTTTTTTTTTTAAATATTTATATACATTATTTTTTTATTTATTTATTATTTAATTAATTATATTATAAATAGAGCTTTAATTCTTTTTCATTAATATTATACATATAAATAAATAAAAAATATTTATATTTATTTATATATCAATACTTTTTTTTATATTTCAAACCAGTTTTACATTATTTTTATTTTTAATTTTTAATTTTTAATTTTTAATTTTTATTTTATATTAAATCTTTTTCTTTTAAATTTTCTTTTTATAACCAAAGAAAATTTTAAATTTTTTAAAAGAAAAAGATTAAAATGTAGTATATATTATAATATATAAAATAGTAAATAGTATAATATAATAAAACAAATTTAATAATATATTATGAATAGTATTACTTTCCAATGTAATTTAATTTCAAGATAATTAAATTTTTTTAATTAAAAAAATTTTTTAGAAATAATTAAAATTAAAGTTTTCCTAATTAAAATAAATAAATTAAATAATATATATGTAATATATAAATAATCAATTAAACAGTATATTACAATATAACTAATAAATGAAAATAATATATTATCCATTAAATAGTAGTATTAAATTAAAATTTTTAATTAATTTTTTGAATTTAAAAAAAAAAAAATTAAAATCAAATAATAAACTAAAATGAAAGTGAAATAATGAACAATAAAATAAAATTTAAGATGAAAGGTTTATAAAAATGAATAATTATTATTATATGAAAGATATCAATTAGTTAAATAATAAATAATAAAAAATAGATAATTGAATAATAAATATTTCACAATAAATAATAAATAATAAAAATTAAATTAAAAAAAAAAAAATAATTAAATAATTAAATAATAAATAATAAATAATAAATAATTGAATAATAAATAATTAAATAATAAATAAATTAATAAATAAATAATAAATAATAAATAACAATTAATTAAGAATTATAATTATTATATCAATAGTTTTATTTCCTTTTAATTTATTGTATAATTAATTATAATAAATTATTGTAAATATTTTAAAAAATATAATTTTATTTATTAATGATTTTTATTTAAAATGAAATAGAATGGGAAATACAAATTGAAAAAGGTTATATGATTATATGAAGGATAATCTAATCTAATTCTAGTTAGAGGTATAATTAATATATATATCAATAAATTGTTAATTATTAGATAGATAATAGATAATACCTTTTTTTTTATATTCTATAATATAAATAATTGATAAAAAAAAAAAAGTAAAAAATTATATATATTTTTAATTATATATAAAGAAATAATTAATAATATATAAATTTATAAATAAGTACATGTATGAATTATTTGTATTAATAGTTTGACAAGAAGAAGAAGAAGAAGAAGAAAATAAAAAAGATTACTTAAAAACTTTTATTTGTTGGTGTATCAATCAATAACCAAGTAAATTAATTATTTAAAAAAAAAAAAAAAAAAAAAAAAAAAAAAAAAAAGCATATATACTTATATTAGATTAATTATTAACTCTTTAATGATTAATTAATATTATTTTTTATTTATTATTATTATTTTAAATGAAATTATGATAGTTATAGTAATCATAAATAATAATAAATAAAATTTAATAAAAAAAAAAGATTATTCATACGTAATATTAATTAATAAAGTATCGTTTAATAATATTAAATTATTATTTTAACTGATTTAATAATAATTAAAGAGTTATATTAAAAAAATTTTTTTTAAAAAAAAAAAAGTTTTAAATTATAATAAAAATTTTATATTTAATTATAATGCATTTTTTTTTTTTAATATTATAATTTTCTTTTCAATTTTTCTTTCTTGTTAATTTTTTTTTTTTCTTCTTTTTTTTTTTTTTTTTTTTTTGTTTTTGTTTTTGTTTTAAAAATATTTTCTATAATTATAATAATAATTTTATATTACAATTAATATATTGTATATACTGTATATATATTTTGCTTTTTAATTATAAAATATAATTATATTTTTAAGAATATAATATTTAAAAAATATATTAAAATTTAAAAAATAACAAAAAAGAAGTTATTAAAACAATCTGTGTATATATATACATATAAGAAAATAATTGATATTGCCATATTTAAACGTATTTATCATTATTTTTATTTCAATTTTTCATTAATTCATATGTATTTGAAGCAAAATTTAAAATGAACAAATTGATATTATATATACTTACATGTTGTATTATAAAAATCAATAAAAAACAATTATATGTTACATTTGAAACAAAATTTAAATGAACAATTGATTTTATATATATTTATATATAAAATTAAAAAAAAAATAATGGTTTAATAATATAATAGAGTTGGATAATGTATTATAGAAGAATAGATTGAATAAATTATTTTATTTAAAAGTTATCAGAGATTAGAAAAAAAAAAATATATATATATATATATATATATTTATATTATTAATTTTTTTAATTTTTTTTTTTAAAATAATATAAATTTATAAACTATTTTTATTTTTATTTTTTTTTTTAAAAAAAATAAACAAATAAATAGAAAATGGAAGTTGCTGTGGAGAAAATTATTCATAATAAAAAATCAAAAATTGAAAAAAATAATAAGAATATAGATGATGTAAAAGATAAAATAAAATCATTAAAAGATTTATTTCCAAAATGGGAAAATGAGGATTTATTAACTACATTATACGATGTTGATGGAGATTTAGATGCTGCAATTTCTTGGATAATGGAAGGTAATACTTTTAAGATTTCATTATCTATTATAAAAAATGATAACAAAATAAAACTATAATAAAGGGAAAAGAAAATATATTTTTTATTAATTTAAAGAGAAAATACCTTAATAATAATCGAATAGATTTTAATACTATTACTATTTTATTTAAAAAGAAAAACTAAAAATAAATTTTAATAATTCTGTAATTATATATATAATATAAATTATTATATTTATAGGTAATGCTAAGCAATGGGGAAAGGTTAAAAATAAAAAAATAAAGAAAACTGATGACAATCAAGGTATAATGAAAAAAGAAAATACTCAAGACATAAAATATATAAGAAAATAAATTTTTTATTAAAAAAAATTAGTAAAAATAAATAAATAAAAACATATATATTATATTAATACATATATAATAAAATGATAAAGTTAATTATATGAGAGTATGATACTGATGTTATAAAAAAATTTTTTTATTTAAATATAATAATTACTAGTATTTCTCTATCAAAATAATTATTATAAAAATATTTTACCTATTATAATAATTTTATTTATTTAAAAAAAATAAAAAATAAAAAAATTTAAAACTAATTAAAACTTTTTTTTTTATTTTGTCAAATTTATTTATATATGGATAAATTAAATATTAATTTATTGTATTTATAATTAAAATTAATTTAAATTTATATTGTTATTAATTATTATAAAATAATTATTATTAATGTTCAATATAATTAAAAATAATAATAAAAGATGATAATAATGATTTATCTAATGAAGTAAATTCTGACATAAAAGATAAATCAATAAATAATGAAAAGATAGATAATAACAAAAAATCTAGCAAAAAAAGTGATAATGAAAATAAATCTAGTAGTAATACCAATGAAAATAAAAATATTATAAATGATTCAAAAACTAAAGTTTCTATAGATACAACCAAATCTGATAAAGATAAATTAAGTAAAAATAAAAATGATAAGAAATATTATAAGAACTATAGTAACGGTGGTAGAAATAAGAATAAATCTTCAAATTATAATGATACTTATTATTATAAACATTACTTTGGTGGTAGCTATCGTTCCTATAAAAAAAATGATTATAAAAAGAAAAATTTCATAGATAAGGAAAAGGAAAATAAATTAAATCAAAATAAAAAGGTAGCAGAAACTTCAATTATCGATCAAAAAAATATAGAAGGTAGTAGAGATGAAAAATTAGTCACTGATAATAATAAAGATAATTCAAAATCAAAGAAATTATCATGGGCTCAAATTGCAAAGTAATTCTTTAATTAGTTAATTATTTACTATTTTTAAAAAAATTTTTAATTACAAATAAAAAAATTTTTTTTAATTTACTTTTTATATATATAATTTTCCACTTTTTTTTTTTATATTTTCTTTGTTTTTATATATCAATAACCAATTTAATAATAATAATAATAAATATAATATATATATATATATACACTTTAATTTGTCTATTTAAGACCAAAATTAGAAAATAATGATTGTAAAGTAATTATTGAAAAGAAATCTACTACAGAGCATGTAATAAGAAAAGAAATTAAAAGTTCCAAAGAAAATTCAAATGAAACTATATCCATTAAAATTACTATTAAAGAAACGAATAAGGATAATAAATTTAACAATAATAAAAATGAAACACTTAAAAAATCGGAAAATAATAAAGATACCAAACTAATAGAAAATTCAAAAAAGGAAGTCATTGATAAAAAAGAAAACAGTAAAATAGATGATGATGATGATAAAGAAAAAAATAAGGAAAATATCGAAAAATCTAATGAAAATAATAAGCCAAACGAAGATGTAAACAATACCTCATCGGATAAAAAATCTGAAGACTCTTTTAAATTAAATAAATCAACATCTAATGATAAGAAGAATTTAGAGTCCTCATCTATTAATAAATTAAAGGAAGAAAATAAAGAAAAGGAAGAAATAAAGAGATCCAACAGTTCAATTGAAGAAGAGAATAAGTCTAGTAATGATAATAAGACAATAGAAAAAATAGATAAAGTTGAAGAAATAAATAAGGAATCATCAAGTAATATTGAAATAAAGGATGAAAAAGTATTATCAAGAGATAATATTATAGATGGTAAAGTGGAAAAAGAAAAAGAAGAAGAAATCGTGAATATTCAAAATGAAAATGTACTAATTTCAAAAGAAGAAAAAACGGAAATTAATAATTATAATAGAATGACTGAAGATGATACTGAAATATCAGAAGAATATCGTAATAAGAGTAAAATTGATGAATTAAATGAGAAAATAGCAAGAAGATTAAACCATGAAATTGAACAGATTTCATCTAATCAAGAAGAAGGTGAAGAAAAAAAAGAAGAAAAAGAAAAAGATGAAGGCGAAGACGAAGACGAAGACGAAAACGAAAACAGAGAATTTCAAACAAATAAAGAATCTTTTATTTTAAGTAATATAAAAAATAATATTTCATTATCAGATATATCTAGATTAGAACTTCAATTTGGATCATTACAATGTAGTGGAAAGAATGTTGAAAATAGAACTTACTATATTGATGATGGAAATACGTAAGTTTTTTTAATTTAAAATTTATTTTAATAAATATAAACTGGTTAATATTATTTATTTATTTATTTATTATTTATTTATTTATTATTTATTTATTATTTATTTATTATTTATTTATTATTTATTTATTATTTATTTATTATCTATTTATTATCTATTTATTATTTATTGTTATGAATTACTTTTAACAACATTTATTAATAATAAAATATATAGCTTATATCAAAATATGAATGATGATGATAAAGAAGAAAGATTAAATGATAGTAATAATTTCAAGCTTGAACAAAATCATGATAAATTATCCGATAGGGTTAATCTATCATTAAATAATAAAAAAATGAATGAACATAATCCAAATTCAACAGAAATAAAGAGTTCTGTTGAAAATACTACGGATTCATTAAAGAATGGGCTAGTTCAAGAAGGAACTACTGTTCCACCTTATAGACATCCATTCTCTGATAAAATTTATAATCCAGTATTCCATCAAAACTTTAAGAATTCATATAATAGAAGAAATGGCATTAGAAATAATAATAGTAATAGTCATTTTAGAGAAGGTTCCAGTACTTTTAATAATAATAACATAAATAGTAATACTAATGCTAATAATAATAATAATAATAATAATAATAATAATAATAATAGAAACATGGGATTTTCCTTTAATAATAAATCTTATAATAAATATGGTAATGATTATAATAACAATAATAATAACAAGAATAACCATTACCATAATAATCGCAACTTTATGAATAATAATAAATTTGGTTATCGTAATAATAATCAGAAGTATTATTATAATAACAATGGTAATGGTAATAATAGAAACCATATGTCATATTATACTCCATATAAAATCTATAACCCTGTTAATCTTAACATGGGAAAACCTATCGGTACTCCAACTATATCTGCAAGTCCAATATTAATAAGTAATGCTGCTGATATGGGTGGTATTGCTGCTTATCATGTGAGTGGTTCCGTTATGGTAATTATCTCTTATTATTATTATTATTATTATTATTATTATTACTTTATTGAATTTAATATAATAATTTTTATTAAATATAATTATGATAAAAAAAATATTAATATAAATTCTCATACTTTTTTTTTTTTTTTTTGCTTTATATATAATCATTCTTATTACTTTAATATTCATTATTATTATTATTATTATAAATTATCTATCTATTTAGAATTTATACAATAATCAAAATGGTTATCCTCTAAATATTAGTTCTAAAGATAATAATGGTTATGCAATTCCAAATACTGGCAATATATGTTATTCTTCTGCTAATCCACCATATATGAAAGTATTCTATGTTGCTTCATCCCAATATGCTAATCCAATGCCCTATCCAAAATATCAAAATATGAAATCATATAATTCCACAAATAACAATAACAGTAACAGTAACAACAAGAATAATAACAATAATAACAATAATAATAACAATATGAATTATAATAATAATAATAATAATAATAATAATAACATGAATAACAAAAATAATATTACTACCAGTTCTACTACCACTACCGCTACTACTAATAGTAATAATGATATAAATAATTCTACTACCGCAAATACTTATAATAACATTAATAATAAGCATTATTATCCAAAAAGTAAATTAATACATGATACTAATTCAAATTATAATAATCAAAATAGTCCATATAAAACATATTCATCTGATGATACAGTAACAAATGATGTACCAACAGCATCTTCTAATCGTGATAATAATCAAGCTTATAATGTTGAAAATAAATAAATAAATAAATAAATAAATAAATAATTTTTTTTTTCTTTTTGGTTCATATATTAATATTAATTTAATTCAATAAGATTTCCAAATTATATAATAATTTATGTAAATTTTTCTTTTTTAACTTTTTTTCTATATTTAATTATTTAATTGTTCATTATTATTATTATTATTATTATTATTTTTATTATTATTATTTAAATATAAATAATCATTGAAATGAAATAATAGTTAATAATAATTGTTATTTTATTATATAAATAGTAATAATAATAATAAAATAAAAATTAATAAATATATTTTAATATATGAATTATTAATATATATTTATAAATAAACAAATAAAATTATCTATTAAATATATTTTTTAAATGTACCACCTTTAATAATATAATGTATTTATTCATTTAAAAAAAGTTAGTATGTTATCTAATATAATACCATTTTTACATATTTTTAATTATGTTATAATATATTTATAATTAGAATTTAATACATTTAATATTATATTTCTTTATTTTGCTTTTTCATGATATATATATAATTATCTTTATATTTATTTTAAGACTAATTTTAAGCTGGACCACCTTTTTTGAATAGTTTTTTTTCTTTATATTTCATATATAAAAAAATTTACATAAAAACTTTTTTTTTTTTTTTTTTTTTTTTTTTTTTTTTTTTGGTAGTTATATTTTATTTTATTTTATTTTATTTTATTTTATTTTATTTATTAGGAATAAAATAAAATTTTCAAATTTAAATTATAGTATCAATATATATTTTTATATAAATTTTTATTAAATATAAAATTAAATATAACCAATATTTATAATTTTTATTATTTTATTTTTATTTTTTATTATTTTTTATTTTTATTATTATTTTTATTTTTATTTTTTTTTTTTTTTTTAATATTTTAAAAAATGTATCATCCAAATAAAATTACTCCAGAAGGACGTTTATATTATTTATTAAAATCAAGAAATATTATTAACATTAAAGAATATTTAAATAAATTAGCAGGAAAAAAAATTAATTTTAGAAATACAATTTCTATTTTACTTTTAGCTTTGAAGGTTGAGGATGAAAATAATGAAATATTCTTTAAGTTATTCAATAAATTAATGACAATCAATAATAGAACAATCATTAATTTCTTAAATTTCTGGAAAAATAAAGTTAGAATCAGTGAATATGATTTTTTAAAATTATTTTATTATAATTCTAATGATGGTCTTAATTGGGATGAAGTCGATGAAGAACAAAAAACAATTTTTGAATATGGTTATGAACATTTAAAAATAAAAGCTATTAAACAGCTTTTAACCTATTACTTTCTCAATTATTTTGATGATATAAATAAAAAACAAAAAATTTTAGAATTTTATTATGATTTTATGAAATATTTAAATCTATTATTAACTTTTGACGTTTCAGCAAACGATATTATTTATATTCATAAACTATTTATTCATTATGGTATTGATATTAATACCACAGATAGTTTAGGAAATACATTTCTTCAAAAAGTTTTAAATATGGATAAATATTCTTTTGAAAAAAAACAAAATTTATTAAAATATGCTCTTTCTTGCAATCATGATATTTTTTGGTCTAATGAAAAAGGTGAATCAGCAATGAAACTTTCAGCAATATATGATATTCGCTTTTTAGATATATTTTTCAAGAGTCCAAATGTTATTAACCAATTATTAAATAGAAAATTAGACATTTATATTTATCTTTATTACAAAGATAAAATCATGAATATTGATACTACTACTACTACGACTATTACTGCTGTTGATAATGACATTGATATTGATACTGATACTGATCATAAAGTATCAAATATTAAAGTTGAATCTTCTCTAGATATTCCAAATATCATTAAAAATGTTGAAAATACTTTAGCCAATAGACACCTTTATGAAATAATTTTAAATAATCAGGAAATTGATGTAGACTTACTATTAATTTTATCTATTTTATATGATAATGGTAATAACATCATCACTAAAGAATTTATTGAGAATCCTCAAGCATTCCAAACAATAAAAGGTGAAACTAATCATAATTGGTATGCTTTTAATTTCGCATGTAAACATGGTAATGTGGATATAGTTAACGCTTTCCTTTCCCTTAATGCCAATATTAATATTCACAATAAACAAAATAGAACGCCTTTGTATATTGCATTTAATAGTAACCATAAAGAAATATTTCAATTATTATTGAATCATTATGGTGTTTTAGCCAATACAATTAATGAGTCATTATTACTTGCTTGTAAGGAAAAAAATTATGATGTGGTTAAATTATTATTAAGTAAAAATGCTAATGTTAATATTCTTGATAATGATGACCAAAGGAAGACCCCTTTAATTATTGCTTGTAATAATAATGATATTAAACTTGTTAAAATATTATTGGAAGCTGGAGCAAATACTGATATAAAAGATCATGATGGTAATTTACCATTAGTCATTGCATGTCATAAAGTAAATATTCCTATGATGGAAGAACTTTTAAAACATGGTGCAAATATTAATGGATTTGATGATAAAAGAAGAACACCATTGATTTGGGCTTGTTTAAAGAAAAATTTAGAAATGGTACAATTTTTATTAAGATACCCAGCTATAAATATAAATTATAAATGTTTTAATGGAAATACCCCATTGATTATTGCATGTTTTAATCATCGATTGGATATAGCACAAGAACTTTTGAATCAAAAGACTATTCAAATTAATTTAACCAATATGCGAAAGAATACTCCTTTAATCACTGCTGCTGAATGTGGTGATATTGAAATTGTTAGAGAATTATTGAATAGAAATGCTTCCATCAACGATTCAAATAAATTTGGTAATACCGCCTTAATGGCTTCTATTGATAAAGACCACACTGATGTGGCCTTATTACTATTAGAGCATCAAGTTATCATAACCAATAGAAATAGAGATGGTGAAACAGCATTATTTATTGCTTGTAAAAGAAATAATTTAAGGTTGGTGGAAGCCCTCGTTGAACATAATGCTGATATTAATGGTAGAAATAGTAATTTGAAGAGTGTACTCATGCAAGCATGTGAAAATCAAAATATGGAGTTAATACAATTTTTAATTGACCATCAAGCTGATGTCAATAAAACCTACGGTACTTGGAATGAAACCGCCTTCATGACGGCTTGTAAAATTGATAATATAGAAATTATGAAATATTTATTAAATTATAATGTAGATGTTAATTTAACGAGTTGGCATGGTAAGAATTCATTGATGTATTTATGTGAAAATGGTTTATACGATCAGGTCCAATTAATTATCGATCAAATTACGGATATCAATGCCAAGGATAGAAATGATAATACAGCATTGCTTCTTGCTTGTAAAAACAATCATCTACGTGTAATAAATTTCCTAATGCAACATGGGATAGAAGTAAATACCAAAAATAAAGAAGGAAATAACCTTTTACACTTGGCTTGTATGAATGGAAATATAGAGTTAATTAATATCTTATCAAACTATCCTATTGATGTCAATTCTAAAAATAAAGATGGTGATACTCCATTATTAGTCGCGGCTAGACAAGATAATATTGATGTTTTTACCAGCTTAATTTCCTTGAATCCAGGAATTGATTGTTTAGTTCGAAATGATAAAAGTGAATCGGCATTTGAAATAATAATAAACCAAAATAAACTCGATAAGTTAAAAATATTGATTGATTTTGATAAGGAAAGAAGATGTCTTCTTCATAGTATTGAAGATTTTTTAAATTTAAAATATAATAACCAAGATGATCATGAATTAGATCTCTCAAAACGTATGATTGAAATTACTAAACTTTTATTCCAATATCTCTCTTATGATAAGGATTATGTATTTAAAGAAGATATGTTATTTGTTTACATTAAGGCAAATCTTAATGATGAAGTTCAATATATATTAGAACATAAAAATGAATGTAATATTAATTCTGTTGATCCAGTGACCGGATTTTCTTGTCTTATTATTGCTACCTATAACAATAATATTAATATTGTAAAACTCTTATTAGAAAGAGGGGTCTCTGTAAATCAATATACACCAGTTAATCATGAAACACCTTTAATTATTGCTAGTGCTAATGGCTATGAAAAGGTTTTAGAATGCATTTTAGATTATACCCCATATATTGAAGAAACTAATGCTGATGGTAAGACAGCATTAATTCTTGCTTCTGAATATAATTATATTCGTTGTGTCAATATTTTATTAATGCATTATGCTGATCCTAATCATGTTGATTCCAATTCTTATGCTCCACTTCACTATGCTTGTAGTAATGGAAATATTCAAATGATGGAATGTTTATTCAGATTTAATGCTAATCCAACCCTAAAAACCAATCAGGGAAGAACATTATTGATGATCGCTTCTATCATTGGTAACGATGATATTGTGAAATATCTCCTAAAACGTGGTATAGAAGATATCAATGAACTTGATAATGATTTTAATACTGCTCTTATTCATGCAGGTATACATAATCAATTTAATATTGTAAATATTCTCTTGTTTTATAATGCTGATACTACCATAACCAATAGTGAAGGAAAGACTATTTTTTCTTATATTAAAAATCAAAGCAAATATGATAAATTGTTTAAATCTTATCACCTAAAATAATATATATTATTTTTAAAGTAATTAAAAAAAAAAAAAAAAAAAAAAAAAAAAAAAAAAAAAAAAATTGATTTGAAATTAAAAATATATTATATATGTATACATATATGAAAGAATTTATTAGTAAACAGCAATAAATAAATAAATATAATAATAATGAAAATTATAATAATATATATTATTTATATTATTTATATATTATTTATAATAATATATAAATAATAATAATTAAAAAAGATTTTTGATTGATATTTTAATTATTTTTTTAACATTTAATTATATTTTTAACTTTTTTTTTTTTTTTTTTTTTTTTTTTTTTTTTTTTTTTTTAATTAAATTTTTAATATATTATTATATCACAAAAAACGACAATTGGAATTTTTTAAAAAAAATAAATGTTTAATTATCAATATATTTTTTTTATTTATTTATTGTTATTATAATAAAAGCCTTGAAAATATTCATGTATAATATGACCTGTACTGTGGATTAATAAGATATGATAGAATTATTCTATTAAAAATTAAAAAAAAAAAAAAAAAAAAAAAAAAAAAAAAAAAAAAAAGAAAAAAAAAAATATATATATTGGAATCGAAAATTTTTTGAACAATTGAAATTCATTCGTAGCTGTTATATTAAAAGTAAGCAAGTTTACAGTTTTGCCAGTGTGATTTATTTTAGCATTTCATGGTTAAGCTTTCATTTCGTTCATGTTTTTTTAATGGTTTCTATACCCAACAAATTCAATATATTTTCCCATCCGTACATCAATTCAATATTTATATATTTATTAACTATTTTTTTTTATTTTTTATTTTATATTATTGTTATTAATAATCCACATATTTATTATTGCTTTACTATTTATTTTATTTTTATTTACTTTAATATTTTATATTAATTTACTGTTAATTATATTTTTAACTTTATTTTATTTATTTATTATTATTTTTTATTATTATTTTTTATTATTATTTTTTATTCCATCTTTTTATAATATTGGGAGAAAAAAAAAAGGAAAAATAATAATATGTAAGATTTATTTAAAAATAATATATATATATAAAAGAAAGCAAAAAAAAAAAAAAAAAAAAATAAAATAAAATAAAATATTTTTTAAAAACTTAATAATAATATTATGATCAAATAATTGTTTTTATTTTTTCTTCTAAAAAAAAAAATTATTTTTAATACTTTATATGAAAAATCTAAAGAAATATTTATTTTATATATTAAAATGAACATGTATATAGTTAAAAATTTCATATAATATAATATTTTTGTAAATCCTTTATTTAAAACAATTTTATTTTATTTTATTATTTTTTTTTTTTATTAATGCTTATTTTATTTTATTTTTTTTTTTTTTTATTATAATTCATTAATAATAATTTAATAATATTTCCAATCTTTATTATTTCAATGTAACAATAAAATAGAATGGAACATAGAAATTATCTAATTGTAGAAAATTATATATGCAAAATAATTAAAAAAACAAATTTTATCATGTAAAAATGTTAATACTATATTAGAGTAAGATTTATTTAATGATTATTTGATATGGAAAAAAAAAAAAAAAAAAAAAAAAAAAAAAAAAAAAAACATTAGTCATTTATATGATTTTTTCCCCTTTTTTTTTCCCTTTTTTTTTTTTTTTTTTTTTGTAGTTCTATTATTATTTTTTTAAATAGTTTAAATAATTATAATATCTCACTTTTGGAAAACAAAATAAATTTATTTAAAATAATTTAAAAATTAATATTTATTATACCAAGAAAAATTAATATGATATAAATAAAAATATTGTAATCCATAGATACTATAATATAATATATATATAATTATTTATTGAATTATTTTAATAAATAAAATAAATCAATTTAAAAAAAAAAATAATTAAATATCTTTAAATAATTATTTTAAAAACTCTATATTAAGCGAACTTTTCATATAATTAATAACCATAAAGTGATATTAAAAATATTTACTATTTATATTGAATAATTTACAAATTATGAATAATTGTTTTTCTATTTTTAAGTTAATATAAACTTAAAATATTGTTAATATAATTTTTTTATATATATGTAATATATAAATTATTCAGAAAAGATTTAATATTTTTAATTAATAATATACATTATACATGAATAATGTAATATTATTATTTATAATAAATAATAATAAAAAAAATATACATTATACAATATTTTAGGAGATAATTAATGAATATCACAAATTTTATATCAATGAAATAACCATGAACAGTTAATAAATTAATCATTAATTAATTAAATGAATAAATGGAAATTTCTTTTTTTTTTTTTTTTTATAAATAAATTTTAAATTCAATAATTTTTTATTTTTATACAATTTAACATTATTAATGATTATTATATTAAAAATATTCCATTTGATTTTTTAGGTTAATACTAACTATTGATTTTTAATATATATGTTTTATAAAAAATAATTTTTTTATAATTTATAAAGTTTACCTAGATAATACTTTTTATTTATTTTTTTTTTCCAAGATATTATTTATCATGAATATTTTATTTTTTAGCATTTCAATTTAAGATATAGAAGTTAAAATTTTCTATTTTATCTTGATATAATTATTTAATATAAATATAAAAATAAAAATAATGAATTATTATGTTTCTTTAGATGAATTATACTTTTATATATACATAATATATAGTTAGATAATTATTTTGGATTCTATCACTATTGGATTGGATAAATAAATAATAATAAAATCATTATTATGATTATTGAAAAGTTTTTATAATGACTATAATTATTATTTAAGAACTGATTTTTTTTTTTTTTATTAATAGTTATATTTGATTTATTTTAACATTTTTAATAATTTTTTTTGATACTTATAAAATTAACAATATTTAATTTTTTTTTTATAATCAAATTATCTTATTATTTTGCTTTGTAAATAATATAAAAATTTAATTACGAGAAAAAATTTATTTATTTTTTTTTTTTCTATTAATAAATTATGGTTTAAAATGAAAAATTAAATTAAAAATTTAGTAGTAAATTATTCATTAATGTATATAAATTTAAAAGAAATTTTAATAAATTAAAAATTAATGTTATAAAGTAACCTTTTTTAATTGTATATTATTAATATAAATATATTTTATTATTATAAATGAATTTAATCATAGAGTAATAATATATCATCAAAATGAAATGAAATAAAAGAAAAAAAAAAAGAAAAGAAAAGAAAAGAAAAAAAATATGTATTTAATTTTAAAACTTAATGATTAATACATAAATTTTTTCTATTAAGGTTATAAACTTTGATGATATATTAAATCAAATTATATAAAAATGGTAATAAATTTTAAATTACAAATCATATATATTAGATAAAATTCAATCACTATTTTTCAAAAATTTTGAAGGAGTAGTATTGTAAGAATAAAACATGTAAGGCGTTTTAAATATTAATTAAAATATAAATAAAAATAAAAAAAAATGAGAATAAAAATAAAATAAAATATAAAAATTTTTTTTTATTAAATTTTAATAGTTATTTTTTTTTTTTTTAAAAGTCAATATTATATGAGTTATTTACTATGTTTTATTTAAAATTAAAGAAATAATTAAAAACAAAATTAAAAACAAGAGAATTAAAAAAAATATAAAAATATAAAAATATAAAAATAATTTTACATTGTATATTCAAAATAATTATAAAATATTAGTTTATAAAAAGCAAATAAAAGCAATAATATAATATATAGTTATTTTTATATAATAATGTATAAAAAATAAATAAATAAATATATAATTAAACAAATAAACCTATAATGTATAAATAAATAGATAACTAAATAAATAAATAATTTAATTCTATAAATTAATATGATATTAAATTATTGAGTAATATGAAATTATATATATATATATATATAAAGATAGAATATTAAGATAGAATGGTAGGAAAATATAAAGTTTAACTTGAAAATTAAATTTATAATAATAGATATTTTATAGAAAAAAACTTTTTTTAAAATTTTGTTATATTTTAAACTTAATATTTAAAAAAAAAATAAAAAATAAAAAATTAAAAATAAAAAATTCTAATAACTTTAAAAATTATAAACGAAAAAAAAGAAAACAAGAAAGAGAAATATATAGTATTTTATACAATAAATATAATAAAATAAATTATTAATAGTTATTTATAGTGAAATTTAATTTTTTTTTTTCTTTTTTTAATTTCAATTAAGCTTTTATTGTAAGAAATCTTGCAATATTATAAAAAAAAAAAAAAAAAAAAAAAAAAAAAGACTCAAATGTATATTAAATGAAAAAAAGAATTATGTATATATTAATTTTTAAAGTTTATAATAAATAATATAATATATAGAATTCATGATTAAAACAACTAATGAAAAATTATATAAGTAAATATTGACATTTAATATACTTAAATTTTATTAATAGTATTTAGTAATAATTTTTAAATTTTACAATTTAAATAAACATTCTTAATTATGAATAAAATTATTTTATTCAAGGAGTGATGCTATTAGAATTTATAATAATAATAAAAATAAAAAAAAAAAAAAGGGAACAACAAAAAAATAAAATCATAATAATAATAATAATAATAATATTAAGATTATTATTAAGATTAAATTATATGATTATGATATGATAATCTAATAATTAACTCTATTTTTATGTATTTATCATATTTTATTTTTATCCCTAATCATAATACTATTATTGCTATTCTTTTTCTTTTTATTCTTATTCTCATTCTCATCTTTATTTTTTTATTTTTATTATTATAATTTATTATTTATAATATTATTATCTTTTTCTTTTTAATATATTATACAACCTTTTTTATTATTATTATTATTATTATTATTATTTTTATTTTATTTTGCTATTAATTTTTTTTTTTTTTTTTTTTTTTTTTTTTTTTTTTTTTTTTGTGGTTTATTTTTTAATTAAATTTGGTTTATTTAATACATATATATTTATTTATTATAATTAGAATATTTATTTTATACATATCCGTGTAATTAATATTTATCGAAGATTTATATATATATATATTTAAAAAAAAAATGAAAAGGATAATAAGTTACTTTGTGTTGGAATTTGTTTTAGGTATATATTGTCAAAAATGAATTAAAATAATGAGTATAATGAGTAGAACAATATATATTATGAAATAAATAGAGAAATAAAACAATAAAAATAGTAATAATAATAATAATAATAAAAGATATATAAATGATTATATATGATTTAATATTAATATATATATTATTGTTTCTATATAAAATATATTTTATTCGTATTATTTATAATATCAACAAACGGGAATCGGAATAAAATTTTATAAATCAAATTATTATTATTATTCAAATATACAAACAATGAAAAAATAATAATAAAAAAAAAAAAAAAATAATAATAATAATAATTATGATAAAATTATAATTTAGTTCAATGTACTTTTGCATATACAATAAAATTATGTTTTCCTGAAAAATATAAGAAATACGAAGGACCATTTAATAGGGCCTTTGAAACAGTCATAAATATAAATGAATGGGGAAATAGATTAGAATATAGTTATTATCAAACGATGGAAGATTATGTCAAAAGTTTATCATTATATAAATGTGATGTTGCAATGGTAGAACCGGCTTTATATGACCAATTTTATGATAGTATAACATCAATTAATTATTTAAATAATAAAGAAGTAAATCAAACACTAATAGATCGTATGAATGATCCAATTGATGGGGAAATATATAGTGAATTAATTAAAGATATAATAATTGGTGATAAAGTCGAAGTAAAAGCTTTTGTAAGTTATTAAAATATATATATATATTTATCTCTTTGATTATTGAATTTTTGTTTATTTTATATTTTTTATATATAATTTAACACCACATAATAAATAACTTATAAAATAATAAAATATATATGTAAAAAACATATTTTAATGTATTTACTATAACGATATCAATATATATATTAAATAATAATTCATTATTTATTTTTCATATGAATATATTATATTTAATAGCCATTATTTATTGACTATGGTATCTTATATTATAGAAAAGATATAAATGTTAGTCCTCCAGATTCATGGGATGATTTAAAATCATTGGATGAATTTAGAGAAGACTTAGATTTCTCAGTATCAAATACTATTTACATTGGACAATTTAATGGTAAATTTTTAAAAACGAATTGTAATAATAAGTAAAAATAATTTTAATTACAAATGTTAAATAACTCCAACTCTTTATAGTAATACATAAAAAGTTTATTGGAAAAGTTCATCAAGTATAAAAATAATATATATATGTATATTTACTTACATGCATTGTTTTTATTTTTTATACTTTATGAACTTTTCTAATAAAATAATATAAGAGTCGAAAAAAAAAAAAAAAAAAAAAAAAAAAAAAAAAAAAAAAAAAAAAAAAAAAAAAAAACAGATAAAAAAAATAAAAAAGAAATAAAGAAATTTAATATTTAATAGTTATACAAATTAAAAATAAAAATAAAACAGATAAATACAAAGATAAAAAAAAAAAAAAAAAAAAAAAAATTAAAAAGTTAAAGGATTATATAAAATAAACTTATAAACAACATTATTTTAATTAATATTTTGTTAAATGTTTAAAAATTTTTATTAATAATATTAGAATTTCGTGAATTCTTTTATAATTTATTTGAAAATGTATTAAACACCAGAGAAAAAATTAATTATGAAGTTGTAGAAAAGGAAACTTATAATACTATTAAAATTTTTAAGCAATTATTTGATAATGAAATTATTGATGGTAAGAATAAACATATTTTATAATTATTGTTAATTGCTTAAAAAAAAATTTTTTTTTTTTTTCTTTTGTATATTTATAATTGATTTAATACTAAGAAAAAAAATTATGATGAACAATAATAAAAAAAATAAAAAAAAATAAAAAAAAAAATAAAATGAAATAAAATAGATAGTAAAATATTAAATATAAAGTACCGATTAAATAAAATAAAATTAAAAAAAAAATAAAATAAAATAAAATAAAATAAATAGTTGAAATGTAAATATAAAATTTATTAAAATAGATGGTAGAAATATTAATATTGAAGTTCAGATTGAATAAAATAAAATAAAATAAAATTCTTTAAATAATTAATAATCTATATAAATAAATATTATATGATAATAAAAAAAAGAATATGCCTGGCATTTGAACTCTGAATATGGTGTAATTCGTTTTAATGAAAGAAAGTCTGTTTATATGAGAAATTGGTCAAGTTTTCTTTATAACATTACAACTTCATTTAATCGTAAAAAAGGAAAAAATGATAATGCTTCATTTGGAATAAAAAAAATGTTATATGATAAACATTCAAAAACAGCAAACCAATCAAGAGCCATTAATAAAGGTATATATATTTGTGTATCAACAAACTCTAAAAGTGATTACCTTGATGATTCTATTCTTGTAGCAAAAACTTTTTCAGAAAAAGAATTCATGAAACTTTTAATTGAAGATAGTGAAAATATATTTTATGATATCCCAGCATATCATTCCTTAATTGATGAAGGTATTTATAAAAATATATAAAATAAATAAAATAAAATAAAAAATTATAGATTTGTCAATTAATAGTCAATAACTAATAATAAATATTAAAAATAAAAAAAATATATATATATATATATATATATATTCAAAATAAATAATAATTAAATATAATAAAATAAAACAGTTAGTGAAGAGGAAAAAAATAATTTTAATAATACAGAATACTGTAATAGAATTGGATGTGATTTTTTCAGAGAACTTGCTGTGGATCATATCATTCCAACCTATAGTATATTTCATCAAGATGAATTTTTAGAAAAATTAACTGAATTTTTTGAAAAAGCAAAACAATTCTTTAAGTCATCAAATGATGAACCTGATGAATATGACTCTTCTACTATATCAGAAGAAAAAGAAATTGTTACTATAGACATTCTTATGAATAGTTTTGCAGATTACTTTAAAGGTAAACTATTTTTTAATTTATCTTTACTTTTTCGAATTTTATATTTTTTTTTTAAAAAAAAAAAAAAAAAGAAAATATTTCATTAATATTAATTAATTAATGAATTAATGAATTAATATAATAATAAAGATAAATATGTTGAATTTGGAAGTCCAACAACCATTATAATGATCATTATTGTTGCCATCGAAATTATTATTACTTGTGTTGTAACCTACTATTTGGTTAAGCATAGAAACTTTATTGAAATTCGTAGATCATCACCACTCTTCTTAATTACTATGTTAGTTGGTATTATTTTGGCATTCTGTAGTATCTTAACCTACATTGGAAAACCAACCAAATTTATTTGTATATTAAGACCTTATGTACTTGTATTTACTTTCGGCTTAACGTTCTTCTCTCTTCTTCTTAAAACCTTCAGAATTAAGGTTATTTTTGATAAGGTCAACATACAAGTCAAGGATTCAAACTTAATCATGTATCTCTGTATTCTTCTCGGTTTTGAATTAATTCTTGTCACTATATGGAGTATTGCCGCTGGTATGGAGCCTGTAGTTAAAATGGTATCTAAAGAAATGCACTACTACGTTTGTCAAAACAATAAAGATTTAGGAAAATACATTCAAACAGCTTTAATTGTCATTAATGGTTTAACCTTAGTTTACGGTTGTTACCTTGCCTACAAGGTTAAGAATGTCTACTCTGAATATAATGAATCTAAAGTTATTGGTCTTTCTATTTATGGTATTGTGATTTGTATGATTATTTTAATGTTTATTGTTAACATTAAGGGTCTTGATCATACTACTCTCTTCCTGATTCAATCACTTATGATTATTCTATCAGCAGATATTATTCTTGTCTTTATGTTCACACCGAAGTTATGGAAATTACATATTAATATTATCTCTGAAATACCTTATGAGAAGCAAGGTCCAACAAGTACTGATAAGAAAGGAAGTAATGCAGATCAAGAAAATAATAATAATAATAATAATAATAATGTCAGTCTTAAGAAGAATGCCCTTCCTGAAGGAGATGAACAATAAGAAATAGTATATAGAAAAAAAAAGAACTAAATATTATATATATCTATATAATAATTTTGATTCTTGATAAAGAATAGTCATAATAATAATAATAACAAAAAAAAAAAAAAAAAAAAAAAAAAAAAAAAAAAAAAAAAATATATATATATATAAGGAAAAATAGTAATAAATTTTAATATTATTATTATACTTACAAAATAATACCAACTAATTAAAATAATTAGCAAATATTATATATATAACCAGTTATAAAAAAAAATTGATAATAATAATAAGTAGTATATAATAATCATATATATTTTTTTTTTCATTATTAAATCTTCCAATCACTTTTTTATATCATGTATAATAGTAATATAAAGATTTTTTTTTTATAGAGTAAATATTTTTTTTTTTTTAATTATGAATTAAAAATATATTTAATAATATAAGTAAAAAAATAAATAAATAAATATTATGTATTATGTTATATGAATTTTGATATAAGCATTTTTAGGTATTATTTTTATATTTTTAATAAAAAAAAAAAAAAAAAAAAAATTAAAAATATTGAGTAAATTTTTATTTTCATGATTTTTTTTTTTTTTTTTTTAAAATTTTTTATTTTATAATTATTATTAAATTGAAAAATATTACAATTTAATTTTTCAATTTAATAATAATTATATCATATTCGTAGTAAATTTAATGATAAAATTTTATTTTTATATAATGCTTTTAACTGTGGCAACTTAACAAATGATATTGTTAATAGTAATAATGATTATAGCAACAGTAATAATAGTAATAGTAATAATAGTAATAATATTATTAGTAATGTTAGTAATAGTATTGAAAATAATGTGTATGTTGATTCTAGTGTGTGTGAAAAAGTGTTTAATTTCCTTCTTGGAGGTCGAAGTATTAATAACAGTACAAGGGAATGGAAGGATCTATTTAAGTGCCAGATGAAATCAGGTGCTTATTCTGATACTCCATTCTTGGTGGTTACTGCGGCACTTTCTTCAATCGATTATACCTATTGCTATTGGCCAGCAATGGTCTTTGTTCAATAGGTTCAAATCGAATCGTACTACTACTACTACCAAGAGCGTCAATGCTGAAGAAACAGTAAGACAGGCCAGCAGGGCTAGCGCAACCAATGAAGATCATAATTTTGTACCTTAAAATTATGATTAACACTGTGAAGTCAAAATTAATTATTATACTTCAGTATAATAATGCCCTTGTGAAGTCTTACAGATATTAATTAAATGAAACTAAAATGTTTTATACCATTATTTTATTTTATTTTATTTTTTTTGTTTTGTTTATTTTTTTTATCTTTTTTTTTTTTTTTTTATTACATGTATTTTTTTTTTCAAATATTTAATTAATAAAGATAAAACAAATTTGCTGCCGTTAAAAAAAAAAAAAAAAAAAAAAAAAAAATATTATTAAATTGAAAAATATTAAGATTACAAAAGAATTGTAAAGATATAAAATATTATTTATTTAGTTTAAATCTATTATTAATTTTTAACAAATAATATTATTAATAATAGTAATAGTATTGATAGTGAAAATAAGAATTATAATATTAGTGATAGTGAAAATAATAGTTTAGTTGCTATTTTTTTTTTTTTATAACCGCAATTGTTGCGAACTTTAATCTTTATTTATGTATTCTTATATAAAATACATGAATACTTTTAATTTTAATAAAAAAATATAAAAAAAACACAGAATTAATAAAATAAATAAATATTATTTGTCCAATATGAACATAATAATAAAGAAATAGTAACGTGAAATAAAAAGTAATAATCAAAAATAAGTGTATAAATAAATTCAGAAAAAAAGTTCATATGTAACGAGCCTCACCTCCTTATGGATTAGGGTTTGAATTGACTATCTGAAAGAAATTATGGTCTTCTCCTTCAGAGGCATTGGGCCCTGCTAGCCTGTCTTTACTGTATTTTCAGCGTTGACGCTCCTGGTTAGTTTGCGCTTATACTTTCGGAATAGTAACCCTTGCCGAGTACTAGCCCGAGGCATAATTTTTCTGTAAAGAGAGCCGCAGAACGCACCAAGAATGGCGTTTTTGAATAATCACCAAAAATGATTTGGTTCTTAAACAAAATATTCCATTCCTTTTTTGCATCTCCGGGCAGTGTGTAACAACGATTGAGAGCGGCGAAGCTGATACAGTATGCCAATAACTCTTCACCTTACAGTTAATTAATAACTGTATGGCCATATTGGGAGATGGGTACTCAGTATGTGCAGTCTATGTTTTATAATTTAAATCTATTATATCTGCATCCCTTCCACCAAGAAGAAAGTTATATAATCGGTACCACGTCACATATATATTTACACACTCATTATTCAGAAAATTACTTAAATTACCGCGATTTTTACCAATTGAACTATTCACTAAATTAGAAGTAACGATATTATAATTTTCACTATTACTAATATTAACAATTCTATTTTCACTATCACTATTTCTACTATTATTAACCATATTATTTCTATTGTTAATATTATTAATATTATATACTTCGTTACTACTATCAGAATCAGAATTTAGTTCTATATTATTCATATCTGTGATAACAGTGTCTACATTACTATTAGATATTGGACAATATTTAGAAATAATAAAAAAATATATCATAAAGAATTTCAATATCCATAAAATATTTCATTCGAAATTCACGGAAAAGATAGCATTTAGAAAACCAATGTTCCAATCGAGGATTACTATTTTTTCTATAACAACAAGGACACCTTTCAGGACAGTCTTCTTCAATCATTTTGGAGGCTTTGGCAACACGAGCATCGAATTTATATCCACATCTGTGGCGAAGTACCCATCGGAAGCCAATGCTAAATTCAGGATATTGATAATTTAACTTAAGATACTCTCTAGTTTTCTCAAAATTATTATTTTTATAAGCCTTAGCTTTGATTGATTTTCCTGCCATATCTCTATCCTAGTAAAAGTTTAAAATAGCTTTTTTTGATGGAAATTTACTTAATTTGTCAGCTAAAATTTTACTTTCTTTATCCCATACAGGACGTCTTCAACGAGATATATCACTAAGTAAATCAGAGATAATACATTTCGAGTTTTTCCATTTTTTAAAACACCTTACCTGAGCAATCGCACATTTCACCGAAAGAGGAGGAACGTTTAAGTTCTTTAGAAACACAATAAAGGAAAGTAAAGCTATTCCCTTTAAAAAAAATCCTTCAATCCAGTATAATCCTGAATTAACTAGTGTCTTTGTGTACTTCTCGTTCTATCTTTGTTAGATCCAAGTAGAGGTACATAATATGAAACTTGTCCAATTACTATAGCTGAAAATAGCATTCTTTAATAAGGGATAGGAATATGAGGATTCTTAAGAAATCCTTTTATGAAATAAAGTGCATTTCTAACTTTATTATTCATTCTCTGTATGATCGGTTTTAATTCTAAATCATTTGAAAATTGGTACACCTAAGTAGGTATAGCAATTCGTTTTAGGTAACTCTTGACTTGAAAGATAGAAGGTAGGATTACTATTATAAAGAAAACTAGAAAATTCCCCTCGTACTACTAGACTGGCACATTTATTGATATCAAATTGCATTTCATTATTTCTAGCCCATTTACTGGCAAACTTTAACAATTTCTTAAGCTGGGATCTTGTTGGAGCACATAACACAATGTCATCTGCAAAAGGACCTCCACAAACAACGTTTATCACCAATAGAGATGCCATATTTATTACAATTATTAAAAATATCATTAATGAACAAGTTAAACAAAAATGGTGAGAGGGGAAAACCTTGACGAACTCCTTTCTTAATATTATAGGATTCCGATAATTTTCCATCAACTCTTACACAAGCCTTGGAAGATAAGTATAAATTTTCAATAAAATTAAAGCACTTACCTCTAATACCTAAGTGATGAATCTTCATTAATACATTATATATGGGCACTGAGTCATAACGCTTTTTTAAGGTCCAAAAAAGCAAGGTAAGTATCCTTATTTTCAAATTTCCTTCTCTGACATATAATTCTTAATGTAGTGTAAAGACTTATACATTCCTCTCGATTACGAAATCCATATTGTTCAGGTCTTATAAAACCTTCATCAATTCCATATTTAGAGATTCTATTTGCTATGATTTTTTTTTGCTATAATTTTTAATCCATTATTGATAAGAGAGATGCCACGATAGTTATTACAATATGATGGATCTCCCTTTTTTATGAATAGAAACTATTGATGTGTTATTCCATGATTTTTGGAAATCACCATTCCAAATACAATTGATTAAGGCTTTGAGACATTTTTAAGTCAGATGAAATATTACTATTATTATTACTTGATCCTTCTGAATCATCTTTACAAGGAATCAAAGCTTTGAAGAATTCCATTGGCATACCATCAGGACCACAAGCTTTAAAGTTAGGAGTGAAGGAGATTTGCTTTGCAAATTTCTTCATCCCTAATTCCTTGGTTAATATCCCATTCTTGTTGCCTTGGTCTTCCCAAATTCCTTAGTGCATCAGAATCTTTCCAGTCATCTTTTAGAAAGACTATGACCTGAAGAATCCGACCCTAAAAATTTATAACGAGAATGCCAAACTTTTAATTTTTCATCTGTAGAAGAAACAAGTTCATTATTATAATTTTTAATAGGATGAGAGACTGTAAAAGATTGATTATTTATTTTTGCTTTCTTTTTAACCCATTTCCTTGCTTTCCAACTATCCTTTTTTAAGAGCTGATGACATATTTCTTTCTTTTGTTCAAGACATTTATACCTATCCCATCTTACAAATTTTTTTTTTTTTTTTGGTAACAAAAATGATTCATCTGTGGTAATTTTCTTATAATAAACCATGAGAGGTTTATGATCAGATACAGAAGGATAATCAACAAAATAAGCACTTGATATTTTAACCAGCATACTTGAATTAACTAATGCATGATCAATATCTGATGAATAACTACCTCTTGTCCATGAAATAGGTGAACCATTAATCGGAAGAATAAACCAGTTATCAAGGTTACTATTGGATAATTTATCTTGTAAATCAGAGGTACTCATGTTAAAGTCTCTAAGGAGAATAGATGGATGATTAGTGTGATTCTGAAGCCATGCGAAAACTTCTGAAAGGTGCATATCGGACTTGTAATGAGTGTTTCTTAGTGGGAGCATAGACATTACCAACAGAAAACTTAGAATGATTCCAGAAACTATATGTTGTTAAAGAAACAAAATAAGTATAGGAATTATCTTCAAGTACTGCTTGACATGAGACATGATAACCAAGATATAAACCTCTGCAACCTGGAGTAGTAGGATCCATTCTTTTCAGGAAATATTTATAGTTGGGAAGCGTTACTTTACATGGATTTCTAGCCTCATTAGTACCATTACCTGTTTCCTGAAAACATATATAAATAATGGTTTAAATATTGTGTTGAAGTACTCAATAACTATCTCTTTTCACAAAATTCCATCCGTTGGAATTCCAACTAAGACAAAAAGAAAACTTTCCTGTGTTAGAATGTGAAAATGGATTTTGAGAATTAAGATTAGGTATATTGGTAGCAATTAGTTCATGATTGCCGTTATTAACATTTACTAAATTTGTTGAAATGAGGTTTACTGTGTTAATATCATTGAATGTTTCTATTAGATATTAAATAATTTTGATTTAAATGCCGAAAAGAAACCTTATGATTCCCATTTCGGAACATCTACAATATGAAATTTTAACACCTGATAGTGCTTTTTTTAAATACTTTTTAAAATTTTTTTGAGATTTAAATTTGGAGTGTATACTTTTATCCTGAAGAAGCTATCATTGAATTTAGTAATTCTCTTTACTGACAAAATATCATCATTGAATTTTTTTGTATTTAGAATAAATAAATTCCTTCATTTTAGCATTAGTCCATGAGTGTATACCACGGATAAAAATCAACCCTGTGTTGTCAATAGATGTTCCATAGCAGCGAGAACCCCGGTGAAATTTCTTTTCCATAATGAACTAAAAAAACTACAATTTAAAAAAATGAAACAATGAAAACTAAAATACTAAAAACTAAGAAATATAGATAAAAAAATATATATATATATATAATTAAATAGAAAAATATAAATAAAAAAATTATAATAATAAAAAATAAAGATCCTATCTTCGTGGAGTAATTGATTAAGTTTAAATAAAATAAACAACTTAAGAATTTTGTAGTAATGAAAAATATCTTTTTTCCTGTTATTTAAATAATGAATAAACTTTTTTTTTTTTTTTTTTTTTTATTCTGTTATGTATTTTCTGTTAACTTTTGAGTTTCTGAAATTCTAATCGATTTGTAAAGCTTTGATTGATAAAATACTTTTCTCTAATGTAATCATAAATAAACTGAAATGAAAATGTAAATAATGTTAGTAGTGAAAGACCATAAAAAGATTCCTATCAGTTAAATAATGTCTTAAACACAAGCTTTGGAGTGAATCAATCTTCTTCATTTCCATTTTTACAATAGCTACACGAAAGAATAAATAATACTATAGAAAAATACATATACAAAATAATGCTAAAGTAAAAAAAAAACAATAGAAGATAAAGAGTATATTTTTAATGGATTAAAACTTGAAATTATTAATAGTAATCCAGAAAATGAAAGACTTTCTCATAAAAATTATTCTGTAGTTCATAATTTAGATGTATTTATAGAACAAGAAAGTGAAAAAAAAAAAAAAAAATAATTCATTTACATCGGATATTGGGCATGAACGTTACATTAATGGTTTTATTTCATTGACAAGTTTAGTTGTTGCAGCCATTCATCATTGTGTAATATATAGTGATACGCTTAGTATTAATGAACCAATTAAACCTATTGAATTAGATAATAATATACTTCAGCGTTATAACTATATTATTAATAAAAAAAAAATTAATTAACTGTAGCTATAAAAGAAGTTACGAAGAATAATCCTGATATCTTTGATGATAAATATGAATTTAAAGATGCTTTTGGAAAAACATATACATTATACATGGGGTAAATTTGTTATTAAAGAAATTACTCTTTCAGACTTGAATAATAATACGTAAAGATGGAGAAATATTTTCTACCAAAGTCGAACATATGACATATTTTATAAACAAAACTAATAATAGTCTTAGTACCACATTATTAAAAAAATCTTATAAATCAAGATATATTCATACGAGATATCTTTATCCAACTTATAGAAACTCAGAAGATATTAGTGATATAGAAACAAATTTTGGAAAAATTAATAATAATAAAAATAATAATAAAAAAATAATAAAAAATATAATAATAAAATAAAATAAAATAAAAAAAAAAAAAAAAATAAAAAAATAAAAAAAAAAGAAAAAAGAAAAATAAAAGTTTTAATTTTTTTGATAAAAAAAATTCAAATTTTTAGAAATTCCTACTTAAAAAAAATAATAATAAAAAAGAAATTGTTTCATCAAAAATACTTTCTTATATAATACTTTTCTTTCTTTCATTATAAATTAATTCAAATAAAAAAAAAAAAAAAAAAAAAAAAAAGTACTATATTTATATATTTATTTTTATTTTATATTAATTATTGTACTTTTTTTTTTTTTTTTAAAGAAAAAAAAAAATAAATAAAAAAAATAATAATAATAAAAAGATATCTTCAATAAATTTCACAATTCTCATTAAGTGATGTAACTCTTACTTATGTTAAATAGCCTATAATATTAATTTAAGGCACACCAATTCGGCATTTGACCACTCTCCCCTGTTACTATAGAGGTTTTAACTATAACCTGGTAATATATAATTTAAAATAACAACTATATTTATATATTTTTATATTTATATATTTATTTATTATTTATTATTTATTATTTATTATTCAATTATTTATTATTTATTTTTTATTATTTATTATTTATTATTCTATTATTTATTATTTAATTATTATTTATTATTTATCATTATGTATATATTATTTATTATTTATTATTTATTATTCAATTATTTAATTATTTATTATTTATTATTTATTATTAATTATTTATTATTTATTATTTATTATTTATTATTTATTATTTATTATTTATTATTCAATTTATTTATTAATTATTAATTATTATTTATTATTTATTATTTAATATTTATTATTTATTATTTATTATTTATTATTTATTATTTATTATTTATTATTTATTATTTATTATTTATTATTTATTATTTATTATTTATTATTCAATTTATTTATTAATTATTAATTATTATTTATTATTTATTATTTAATATTTATTATTTATTATTTATTATTTATTATTTATTATTTATTATTTATTATTTATTATTTATTATTTATTATTTATTATTTATTATTTATTATTTATTATTTATTATTTATTATTTATTATTTATTATTTATTATTTTTTATTATTATTTATTATTTATTATTTATTGATTATTAATTTAGTTTTTTTTTTTATTTATAAAAAAAAATTTTCTTAAATTAATATTAAAGTTTTCCATAATAAATATGAACATCATTTTTAAAAATGTATCTACAAACAATATCATATAATCTAATTTATTATAATATATAATATATCCATTCATACTTTATTAAATACAATAAAATAAAATTTAAACATCCAATATATATATGAAATATAATCAAAAAGTAATATTAAAAAAAAAAAAAAAAAGATTAAATTAATATAAAATTTACAGATAAAGAGATATAATTTTTTCAAAAAAAAATTTTTTTTTTGAAAAATAAAAAATAAATTATAAATATTAAATAAATAATAAATAATAAATAATTAAATAATTGAATAATAAATAATAAATAATAAATAATAAATAATAAATAATAAATAATAAATAATTGAATAATCAATAATCAATAATCAATAATCAATAATAAATAATAAATAATAAATAATAAAATTTAAATAATAAATAATAAATAATTAATAATAAATAATAAATAATAAATAATAAATAATAAATAATAATTGAAATAATTGAATAATAAATAATAAATAATAAACAATAAATAATAAATAATAAATAATAAATAATAAATAATAAATAATAAATAATAATTGAAATAATTGAATAATAAATAATAAACAATAAACAATAAATAATAAATAATAAATAATAAATAATTGAAATAATTGAAATAATTGAATAATAAATAATAAACAATGAACAATAAATAATAAATAATAAATAATAAATAAATTGAATAATAAATAATAAATAATAAATAATAAATATTAAATATTAAATATTAAATAATAAATAATAAATAATAAATAATAAATAATAAATAATACCCAAATCAATATATTAGAAAAACATTTTTAAAATAGTCTAAAAATTTTATTAATATTATTAAATAAATGGATTTATTATTAATAATACATTTCAAATGAAATATATTTAATACTTATAAATTTTTTTATTTTTATATATAAGAAATATGAAATATAATAGTATTAAAAATTTTTTTATTTATTTTATAAAGCTCTTTTAAATGAAAAATTTTTTTTTTTTGTTTTTCTTATTTAAAAATAAATAATAAATCATAAATAATTACATTTCTGAAAATTTACTATATACGAGTTTTTTTACTTTTTTTTATAAAAATTTAAATAATTTACATTTAAAGTTCGATTTAATTTTTTATTCTAGGTTTTTTTTTTTTTTTTTTAAGAAAAAAAAAAAAAAAAAAAAAAGATATTAAAAATAAATAAATTATTATTAATAATATTATTATTATTATTAATAAACTAATCTTTAATACTAATTTAACTATTATTAAACCAATCTATTATTTTTATTATTTATATTATTATTATTTTTTTAATTATTAATTATTAATTACTATTATTATTTATTATTAAACCAATCTTTTCGCTATTACAATAAATAAAAAAAATCTTTATATTAATATTATCATCATTTATTTTATTCATTACCTATTTTACCGGAGTTCCGAACTATTTTTCAAAGTTTCAATAATATTATATTTTACTATTTTTAACGAGTTCATAATTGAAAATTAAAAAATAAATATATATATTTTAATAATCATAAAAAAAATAAATAAATAATACAGAATTAAAAAAGAAAATAATAATTTTATTATAAAAAAGTATCATCATAACAATATGATATGTATCATTATAATCAATTATTAATAATTAATTATATAGAAAAAACTTATATATTGCAACTATTAATAAAAATTGCTATTTATTATTTTATTATTTATTTATTTATCTATTTATTTATTTATTATTTTATTATTTATTTATTTATCTATTTATTTATTTATTATTTTATTATTTATTTATTTATTTATTTATTTATTTATTTATTTATTTATTTATTTATTTATTTATTTATTTATTTATTTATTTATTTATTAATTAATTAATTAATCTATTAATTCTTATATTAATTTATTTATTAATCTATTAATTCTTATATTTATTTATATATTCATTTATTTATTAAATTATTAATCTATTAATTAATATATTTATTTATTTATAGATTTATTCTTAATTTATTAAATTATTTATAAACTATTTTTCCGTTTTTGTATACATCAAATTCGGTAAAATTCAATTTAAAGTTTTCTAAATATGTAATATATATTAAATTTTAATTGCTTTATACAATCTAATATAATAAATTAATATATTTAAAAATATATATGAAAATTTCTAAAAAAAAAATAAATAAAAAAAATAAAAAATATAATAAATGGGTTACAGTAATTTAAAAAATAAAAGTTCATTTTTAAAGAATATAAAAATAATAAAAATAATAATAATAATTAAAATATTAATATCTAAAGAATATAAAAAAAAATAATAATAACAATTTAAATATTAATAGAGCAATTTAAAAAAAGAAAAGCAATTAAAATATATTAAAAAGGTTGATAAAAAAATAATAAATAAATAAATAATAAATAAATAAATAATAAATAAATAAATAATAAATAAATAATAATAAGAGTTTACTTAAAAATAAATAATAAAAACAAGAGAATTTTTTTTTTTAAAAAAAAAAAAAAACTATGTAAAATAGTTTTAAAAAATTAAAAAAATTAAATTTAAATTTTAGTAATAAAAAATCCATTTCTTTTCTTTTTCATTACCATTAATTTAAAAAAAAAAAAAAAAAAAAAAAAAAAAAAAAAAAAAAAAAAAAAAGTTTATGGTTTAACCATTTTTTAAATAAAATAATAATTATATTTTTTATCTACTATTACTATCAATACTATAATCTAAATATATATAAATATTTAATAATAATAATATTTATAATTATAAAAATAATATTTATAATAATTAAAATAAATAGTGTTATCAAAGTAAGCCAATTAAATAATATTTCAAAATTAAATTATACAAATAAAACACTTTTAATTAATTCTGACTTATAACTCAGTTCATTTTTTTTCCTGATATTTCATTTTCTGAAATATTAATAGCAGGAATAACAATTTATATAAATACATAGTAAAAATTTAAAAGATTTTTTTTTTTTATTTTTTTAATTTTTAAAATATTAAGATTTTTTAATATTTTAATTTATTGTAAAATATATATTATTATTTTTATCACTAATCTTTTTTTTTTTTTTTTAAAAAAAAAATAAAAAAAAAAAAAAAATAAACCTAATATAAATGAAAAATAGTATATTATTTAAAAATAAATATCATAATCTATATAAATATAATATATATATTTTACTGAATTTTTCTAGAAAATAATTAATTAGTCATCATCTATTATTATTTTATAATAAATAAAAAAATAAAAAAAAAATATTAATTATTAAATAATTTCCTTGTACATACATATATATTTAAAATATATTAATAAAACATTTTAAAAAAAATATATATATATATATATTTATATTCCCATTTTATGATTTTTTACCAATTAAAAAAAAAACAAAAAAAAAACCTTTGTTATTTTTTAAATATTTTTATATAATTTATTTAATTCTATTCACCTACATATAAATAAATATGTTTATTAAAATGAAAATTATTTTAATTGTTTTTTTTTTTTTGGTTTTGGTTTCGGTTTTTGTTTTTGTTTTGGTTTTTTTAAAAGAAAAAAATTTATTATTTTATTTTATTTTATTTTATTTTATTTTATTTTATTTTATTTTATTTTATTTTATTTTATTTTATTCAATCTGTACTTTATATTTATATTTCAACTATTTATTTTATTTTATTTTATTTTATTTTATTTTATTTTATTTTATTCAATCTGTACTTTATATTTATATTTCAACTATTTATTTTATTTTATTTTATTTTATTTTATTTTATTTTATTTTATTTTATTTTATTCAATCTGTACTTTATATTTATATTTCAACTATTTATTTTATTTTATTTTATTTTATTTTATTTTATTCAATCTGTACTTTATATTTATATTTCAACTATTTATTTTATTTTATTTTATTTTATTTTATTTTATTTTATTTTATTTTATTTTATTTTATTTTATTTTATTTTATTTTATTTTATTTTATTTTATTCAATCTGTACTTTATATTTATATTTCAACTATTTATTTTATTTTATTTTATTTTATTTTATTTTATTCAATCTGTACTTTATATTTATATTTCAACTATTTATTTTATTTTATTTTATTTTATTTTATTTTATTTTATTTTATTTTATTTTATTTTATTTTATTTTATTTTATTTTATTTTATTTTATTCAATCTGTACTTTATATTTATATTTCAACTATTTATTTTATTTTATTTTATTTTATTTTATTTTATTTTATTTTATTTTATTTTATTTTTTATTTTATTTTACTTTCTTTTTTTTTATTTTATTTTATTTTTTGTTATTATTTGATTAGCCAATTTATGTTGATTAACTTTATTATTATTCTTAAAATTACAGCTAATAAAACTGTAATAGTATATATTAAATCTTATTATTATTAATTATTTATTATTATAATATAAAATATTACTTTAATTTTTTAAAAGTTCACCATTTAATGTAAATAAAATAAAATAAAATAAAATAAAATAAAATAAAATTTTAAAATTTTTATTAATTAAAATTGTTTTTATTTCTAATTTTTTATTTATTTATTTATTTTTTTTTTTAAAAAAAAAATATTATTTTATATATTTAATTATATTTGTATATAATTTTATATTTATATTATTTTTTATTTATTCATTCATTTGTTTTTATTTATTGAATGGTTACGTTACAATTATATTATTGAATTTTTTTTTTTTTAAAAAAAAAACAGGTTTTTAATTATTAAATCTTTTTTTATATAAATAATTTTACTTTAGTTTTTTTAAATAAAAGTATTTTAAATAAAATTATAAAAGTAAATAAATAAATAAATAAATAAATAAAGCATGATAGATTATAATGATTATATAATTAAATGGAATTTTTCATATATATTTTTTCTTTTATTAATATAAAAGTTTTATTAGTTCTTCATATCATTTATACTTATGTATTCCTTTTATAAAAGGCAATAACTGACCACTTCGTACTTGCACTTTTTTTTTTTATCTTTTTGAAACAACAACAAAATAATTACTAATACCAATTATTCTTAGCCAGAATTTTGAGAATTATGTTAATAAACCAATCTAATTTATTTGTTCATAAATTTATTTCGCCTTTTATTAGTTCATACTATATTATATTTTTATTTACTTATATATTTACTTATATATTTACATATTTATTTATATTTTAAATACTTTTCATTTATTTAATTTTTTTAAAATTTAATCTATTATTAATATTTTTTTTTTTTTTTTTTTTAATTTCTTTTTTTAAAAACACATCATCCATTCCTTTTATTTCTAATTTAGAATTATTAATTTACTTCAAAAATTAAATTGGTAAATATAATTTCATATATATTCTTATATTTTATAATATATTTTAATATATTTATTAGAATATTCAATAATGAATAATATCTCTATTTCCAAAATTTTAAATTGTACAAATAAAATGTAGTAAAATAAAATAAAAAATAAAATAAAAAAATTGGTAAATCAATTGATTATATATATTTAATATATTTATTCCATATATTCAAAGTTAACATACCAATCTTATTGAATGGAAACTTTCACTTTCAATGGTAATATAGTATTTAATAAGTATCATATAAAAAAAATATTTAAAAATAAATAAATAAAATACATGAATGTAAACAATATATATATACTTTGTATATATATTATAATATATTATTAATTAATATGCAATATATAGTTGATAAAAATTTTTATATATATTGTCATACAGAGTAATATTAAATATATCTTAATATAATATAATATAATAAATATAATGAAAATAAATTATTAAAATAAAATAGTAAAATTAATATTATCTTGATAAAAATTAAATTTAGATATTATAATTTATAGTTAATTTTTATTTTTATTGTTTTATTTTTTTATTTTTAATTATTTCTTTCCATTTATTTAATTTATAAGTTTTTTATTATATTATTTTATTTTTATTTTAATTTTTTAAAGTACTTTACAACCATAGTTTAATATTTAAAACTACTCATTTATTAGGCTTTTGTGTATTACATCTCAATAAATATTTATAAAAATTTAAAAAAATAAAAATTTACCGGATAAATATATTGTTTCATTATATTAAACTTTGTACTACATTAATCTAACCCTTTAAATACATTTAATTAATGAAAAAAGTTTATTTTTTAATTAGCCTAGCTTTAATTGAAAATAGTGTATATTGATGTTATATATATTATATATTTATCTTAATATATATAATAAATTAAAGTATAAAAAGCTTATTCTCTTTTTCCCATATTAAATTCTATTGTATATATAGTATTAATATATTAAATTGAAAAAAAATAATTAAAATTGTTAATATAATAATTTTTTTGAAAGAAAAAAGATAAATATGTATATAATATATTTGATATATTAGTATAAAAGAAATATGGAAGAATTGAGATTTATGGTTTTGCATATATTATAATTGTATTGCTTTCTGAATTAATGTAATATATTTAATTTATATTTAAATATATTATATTATAAAGTACTTCATATTATTTCATTTCTCTTGATATTTTTCCATATATATATCTGATCATATTAAAAGGTTAGATTTTTAAGTTAATAAAAAAGGTATTTTTTCTTTTAATAAATAATAAAATGAGAAAATAATTTTTTTCTCTCCTTATTATTATATATTTATATAGAAATAGAAAAAAAATATAAAAGATTAAAAGGAATATACAATAAATTGACTTAAAATATATATTAATTATATATTTCTTAGTTCTATATAATAAATAAATAAATAAATAATAATAAATATTAAATAAATAAATATATTAAAATCATAAGAAGAAATAAAATATATGCAATTAATAAATAATTTATTACAATATATTTGAGTTGGTATATAAAAAATTGTTTATAATAAGGTAGAATCTATAATATTTATAAGTCTGAATATAAAAATTATCGTTATTTCAATTTTTGAAAAAAGAATAAGAAAGAAAAAAAAAAGTTTATTAATAATATAGAACAAAAAAGATGATCTATTAAATATATATAAAAGAATGGTGTATAAGATCAATCAAAAAAAGTAAAAAAAAAAAATAAAAAAAAAATATATATATATATATATAAACGATATATTAAATATATATATATATTATGGTAAATATTAAAAATAATATTTTAAATACAATCTATTTGTAATTTTAATATTTTATGTATTATATCAAAAAATATTAATAAAATAAAAAAAAAAGAAAATTCAAAAAAAAAAAAAAAATTTTTTTTCTTAGATTTTTATTAAAAAAAAGTTAATATTTTTTTTTAAATTGGTTCTAATTACATATTTATTGTTTTTTTTTTTTTTAAAGTGTAGTTATACCTTGGTAATATTTAAAATATAAATAAAATAAAAAATTGTAAGTAATCAATCATAAAAACGAAAAATTAAATAATAAATTATTTCGGTTATTGCATGTTTTGCAAGTAAGAAAGGTCATTTAGTGTAGAAACTAGGATATTCATTAAAATAATAAAAAATTTTTTTTATTAATATTTCTTTTTTTAATAAATAAAAATAAAAAAGATAAGCAATTAAGACAAGAAAAAAATAAAGATACAAATATACAAACCTTATTAAAACTTAAGAGTAATCACTCTAAATAGGAGTGATTAAAAAACCATCTGGAAATTTATATATATTAAAATATATCTTTTATATATATATATAAATATATAAAAATAAGAAATTACATTGGCAAAATGTTTATATGTAATAAATATGATAATTATTTATTATTTTGAAATATTACTAATAAAAAGTTATAAGCATGAATTATTATTAAAAGATCATATTAGAAATAACTGAATAAAAATATAAATAATATATTATCTTATTATATGAATATAATCAATAAATTATAAATAGTTTTTTATGGAATATTTTAATATTTATTATTGAAATCTTTTTTATTAAAGATTTTTAATAACTTAAATATTTATTAAACTTTATTGACTATAATAAAATTGATTATAATACAATTTATATCACCAATATATTGATATAACTTATTAATATGTAGTAATTAAAATGTAAAATATAAATAAACATAAATTATTCTTTATTACATACTTAATATATTATTTTTATTAATAGTAATCTAATTAGGATTATTATATTTAAATATTTAATTATAAAATTAATATAGAAAAAAAAATTTAATGTATGTATTTTTAATAAAAACGAATTATGTAAAAAGAAAAGAATTTTTATAAAAAAAAAAAAATAGTTGGGCTATATAATATATAAATAATATAATTCAATATATGATTAAATATACTATTAATATTAAAACCGTATAGTGTAATTTATTAATTATACCTTTCTTTCATTTTTATTTTATTTATGGTTTATTTATGGTTATTACAATTTAGGATAACCATATATAAGCCTTATTTCCTTTATACTTTAAATAACCTTTTTTTTTTTTTTTTTTCAAATTATTAATTTATTAATAATAATAATAAAATTTTATTAATAAAATAATTAATATTTTTTTTATAAATTATTTATAATTTATTATTTATTATTTATTATTTAATTATTTATTATTTAATTATTTATATATTATTCATTATTTATTTATTATTTATTATTTATTATTAATTCTTTATTAATATTTATTTATTTATTATGTTAACATTTTTTTTTAATATTTCATATCTAATTTCCATTATATTATTTATATTTTTATTTGGATTATATTATTTCTATTTATATTATTAATCTATTTCATATATTGTAATTAATTATACCTAAAAATAATTAAATTAATGAATATTTTTACCATTAATCTTTTCATTTTTCT
Source organism: Neocallimastix lanati (nom. inval.) (assembly GCA_016946835.1). Lineage (NCBI taxonomy): Eukaryota > Fungi > Neocallimastigomycota > Neocallimastigomycetes > Neocallimastigales > Neocallimastigaceae > Neocallimastix > Neocallimastix lanati (nom. inval.). The sequence continues at coordinate 1,474,133 of JACVTC010000020.1, read as the reverse complement.
TTAAAACTATTCTAAACAAAAAAAAAAAAAGAAAAAAAGATTGAATTGAGAAAATTTTTTAAATTTATAGATAGTAATCTTTTATTTCTTTATTTTATTTTATTTTATTTTATTTTATTATAATATATATTATAAGAAATTATAAGTATCCTACTATTTATTCAGAAAAAATAATATTTATATTAATTGTAAAAGAAATTAAAAAAAAAAAGGTTTATAATTAATTTTGTTTTTATTCATAATTTAAATTAGTGAATAAAAATATTAAATCTTTTTTTTTTTATTTGTTATATTATATTATTATTATTATTATTATTAATTTATTTTATTTTGTTTTTATAAAATAATTTTAATATATTATAAAATGGTTTGGAAATAAAATAAATAAAAATATTTTCAATAACTAAACATTTTATTTATAACACTTTTTAATACCAGAAATTATATAAAAATTAAAATTTAATTTTGAGAAAGTAAAATTACATAAAAATATATAATATATATGTATATTATTAAATAATTAGACAATTAAAAAAAATTATACATATTATTCCTAGTTCGATTTGACTATATATTGCTTATTTTTCGTATTTTTTTTTTTTTTTTTAGAAAAAAAAAAAAAAGTACAGAAAAATAAGCAAAAAAACAAAATAAAATAAAAAAATTGAAATAAGAATCTTTTATTATACAAACTTTATACAAAATATAACCATATATATAAATAAATAGTATAAAGAATTATCATTTCGCTGGTGAATATTACCTTTTATCAGGAATAAAAACATCTTTTTTTTTTTTTTTTTTTTTTTTTTTTTTTTTTTTTTTTTTAAAAAAAAAAGAAGCAAAAAAATATATATACCTAAAATTAAATTTATGTACATTTAAGAAACACCTTATATATAATAAGAATAATGCATACAGTAAGAAATTAAAAAGTCAAAAAATAATAAAATAAAAAACAAGAAATCAAAAAATTATATAGTTATTTAAATAAGCAAAATTTCATAAATATTTATTTTTATTTTATAATATCTATTTAATTAAACAATCATTAATAAATATAAAAGAGGAATTATATTTAAATTGTAAATCATATTATTGCATTTATTTATCCATATTACAGAAAATTTCTATTTAATTTTATTTAAAAAGTTTATATAATATTTAAATATCATTAAAAAATTAGGATATATATTATATTTATAATACTTTTAATGAATTGAAATAAAGTACATAATAAATTAACATAACAATAAAAATTATAAAATATATATTAACAATATATATATATTTTAATTGAATAGTAAATATATTTTAAATACTGGAAAGTGTATCAGTTGTTTTATTCTAATATAATATAGAAATTGTATATTTTAATTTCAATTATATAATCTAGAAGTATTAAGCTTCTTTCAATATATTCTGAACTAAATAAATTATTTTTACAAATTAGTATAATAATAGTTTTGATAATAATAAAAAAGAAAAAGTTAAAATGCTTCTATATTAATATATTATATAATAATTAATTATAAGAAAGACATAATAATTTTATTTTTTGTACAGAGTAAAAGTTATAAATAAAAGTATTAGAGTATTTTTTTTTTCTTTAAAAAAAAAAAAAAATAAAGGTTAATATAGTTTATATGAATATTAAATATTCCATAGAGTTTAAAAAGTTACAGAAAGTACTTAAAAAAATATTTATTAATTATTATTTATATTAGTTATTGATTATAAATATATATATTAATAATTATAAATCTATATCTATATCTATCTATCTATCTATATAAACATTGTTAAAGTAATTATAATACAATAGAATAAAGAAAAATAAAATAAAATATTCTTATTGTTTTATTATTGAAATATATTTTAAATAAATGTCAAAAAAATTAACTAAATTATCAATTTGTTATATTTAAATAATTGTATATTCTCTATATATCTTTCTTTGTTCAATTTCTATAAGGTTTTAAATCAGTACAAAAAATAAAGTAAAATAAAATAAAACACAATAAAAATATACCTAGGAAAGCATTATATTGTATAAATAGTATATATTAATAATATATACTATTTCCATTTTTAAAAAAGATAAATTATTAAAATTAATAATTTAAAAAATGGTTTCTCAAACATTTGATAATAATGATTTTCAACCAAACAAAAATAATGGTGATAAAGATAATTCACATTTGTCTAATAATAATGATATAGAAAATATGGATTCTTCATCTCAAGAAACCAATGAAAATTCAAATGATAGTTATTCAAATGAACCTTCGGATAATATAGGTAAGCAAAGTATATTAATATATTAAAAATAATATATATGAATCAATTTAGGTTATCAGAAGTCAATATATATATATATTTAATAAATTGAATAAAATTATTAAAAAAATACAAAAAATAAATATTCAATAATAAGTATTCAATAATAAATATTTATTGATAATAATGATTTCTTTTATATATTTTAAAATATTTTGTGATTATATCATTATAATATAATCAAAACTAAACTATCTTAACAATAACAATTTTAGTCCCAAATTGTGATGAAAAAGATTCAATAATAAATAAAAATAATTATGAAGGGAAAGAAAGTAATATTTCAGGGTTAAAAGCTAATAGCAATAAAATAGATAGTAACAATAAAAAGGAAGAAAGTAGTAGTGAAAATACTAACGATATAGAAAATGAAGACAAAGAAAACGTAAAGAATGATGAAAATTCTGAATTTAGTTATACACTTTTTGGACCTTTACTTATTGTTTCAAATTGTAGAGGTAAAAAAATAAAAATAGTATGAAATTAGTTTATATTAATGGAATTTAGATTTATTTGTCAAAATATAATTATTAATAAAAGAAAGTTAATAATAATTTAATATAAAACAAAAAAGCAATAACCATAATAATAGTGATAATAATAAAAAAGATAATAACAAAATATATATAAATTATACATTTATAACAATTAAATTACATTTTATAATTTTAAAATTTTTTATCATATTATTTTTTTTTTTTTTTTTTTTATTTTTTTTTGTAAATATACATATGAATTATTATAAATATGTTTTCTATTAGGAAATATATCACAAATTAATACTATAGTAAAAGAAAAAAATGCACAAGCTGTTATACATTGTGGTGATTTTGGATTTTTCGGTTAGTTTTAATATATATATAATTTAAATTTTTGATTTATTTATTTACTTATTTATTTATTTATTTTTTTAATTTTAATTTTAAATTTTATTTATTATTAAAATTTTCTTCATTAATATCTATAAATTAAATAAATTAAATATTATTATATATTATTATATCTTTATTTGCATAAAATAAATAAACTCTATTTTTTTAATAGATAAAGATAGTGTCAAGAATTTTAATGAAAAGTAAGTAATTATTAAATATTCCATAGAAATTATAAATAAGAATATATTATTTACATTGTTCAATTATGTATTAATTATATATATTAAATATTAAATATTTATTATATAAACATTTTTTACTAATGACATTATCAATATTTATATGCATATTATAAATTTATGTGTAATTAAAATTTAATTTTATATATTTAAATATATAAAATTAATAATGATTAACTAATTTCAATTTACTGATTAATAAATAAATAAATAAATTAATAAATAATAATAATAAAACATTTAAACTTAAATCCGAAACATTATTATCATTTATGAATCAACTTTTAATAATATTGAAATCATTATCTACCATTACATTATAAACCATCATCGTGGAACATTATGAATATTTTTATCATCAAAATAATTTATTATTATTTAATATTTAAAAACGTTTTATAACTTTAATAATACAAACAACAAACAAACAAACAACTCACATTAATGAAACAATAATTTAACATATTCAAATTTTTTTTTTTATTAGAAATTTAAAATATTATGTTGAACATACTTCATGTATATCTTTTGAAGATAAAAAGAAATTATTTGAAAATATGGATACCCTAAAAGAAAATATATGTGAAAATTTTATATTGTCAGAATTAATGGATTATATTGAAGGTAAAAAAGAATTATTAGTACCTGTATATGTTGTCTACGGTCAATATGAAGATGTAAAGTATCCCAAAAAATTATATTATATATTATAGAATTGAAATAATTTAAATATTTTTCCTATATATATTAATATTACTATTTATTAAACATATTATATATATTTGTTTATAATATTTAATTAAATTATTAATTCTAATCTATTATTTATTATTATTTGTAATGTTGAATGTATAATTTTTTTTTTTTTTTTTTTTTAGGTTTCTGTCATAGATAAAATTCTTTATAAGAAAATCTATCAAGTCAAAAATTTATATATCGTGGATGAAATGAATTCATATTGTTTAAAATTTTCAAATTCAGATATTACTATTCGACTTTTTGGTATAGGGGGTGGCTACCTCGATAATAATCTATTTAATAATGGGGATGGTAAATATCTTCATGCTGGTTCTAATTGTCATACTTGGCTTACCATCTATCAATTAGGTCAAATCTTGATGACGGCAGATCGGTATGAAAAAGAAATGGATGAAATTCGATTTCTCATTACCACAGCAAACCCTATGAAAAAGGCTTTAATTGCTCAACTTGGTCAAGCATTAAAAGTATTATTATTATTATTATTATTATTATTATTATTATTATTATTATTATTATTATTATTATTATTATTATTTAATTTGTTATTTATAATTTTATTAGTATTAAAAATTATTATTATTATTATTATTATTATTTAATTTGTTATTTATAAATTTATTAGTACTAAAAATTATTATTATTATAATTATTTTAATTTGTTATTTTTAATTTATTAGTACTAAAAATTATTATTATTATTATTATTATTATTTTTATTATTATTTTGATAAATATATTACTAAATTATTATTAATATAATGTATAAACTTAATGCTAATTATCTATTTTAATATATATATATATCATAGGCTAATTTTCATATTTCACCAGGAAATCAAAATATTAGATATCATGTTTCTTTTAATTTACAATGTATTACTGATAAGAAACACTTTTTCGGTCGTATTCTAGAAGGTCATTTAAATTTTGAAAAAACGTATATCAAGATTAAGGAACAAATTAAGGATAATTTAAGGTAGAATTATTTATACTATTAATTATATCTATTTTCATTTTAGATAGTAACATTTTTTAAAATAATTATTAATATACATATATATATATATATATATTTTTTTTTTTTTTTTTTTTTTCTTTCGTTATTTTGTTTATTCAATTTATTTTTTTATTATAATAATATATATATATATGTTAATAGTGAAACTCAAAATAAACAGTTGGAAAAAGCTTTAAATATTATGAATCATTTTCCAAAAGATAATATCGAGTTTAGATCTTGTTGGTATTGGATTATACCTTGTATGAAATATGGTTCATTAATAATAGACTATTTAGAAAAAAAAATGACAATTAACATGTGCTCCTCAGGTAAAATATATATATACAAATTAAAATATATTATCAAAGCCAAATATTCATGAAAAAATAAATTTTATATATTTATTAATTTATATATTTATGTATATATAATTTTTTTTATTAGGTGTCTATTTCTTTAGACATCAAGATAAACATGATAAAAATCTTGAAAATGAGGATGCTGGTATTGAAAATAAAAGTCAAGTAGCACTTAATATATTGGAGAGTTTGAATGGGAAAAAGGAAATAATGGCGACCACCGAAAAACTTGAAAAGGTACTAAAATAAAATAAAATAAAATAAAATAAAATAAAATAAATAGTTGAAAAATAAAGTACAGATTGAATTAAATTAAATAAATTAAAATAAATAATTTAAAAAAAAAAAAAAAAAAAAAAAAAAAAAAAAAAAGAAAAAAAAATTCATTTTAATTTAATTCAATATAATTTAGTTCAATAAAATTCAATTCAGTTTAAATTTTTAATTTTAATTCATTTTTAATATCTATGTATTTGTATATATTTTAATTTATGATAATTAATATTATTTATTTATTTATTTATTTTTTTATTTTAATTAAATAGATGACAGTGACAACGGAACTTAAAAGAATAAAAAATAATAAAGAATCTGACACCACAAAGACTAATAAAAATAATATAACCAATAATAATAATTTGAATAATAAATTAAGTAAAAATGAATTGCTATTAAATAATGGTAGTAACACTATCAGCAACAGTAACAATAATAAATTAAAAAAGAAAAATAGTAAAGTTTTTATTCGAAATAATATCAATGATCCTTCATTGAATGATGCCAATGATAATTATATATCTGATAATGTAAGAGGGAAAATATATATATATATATATTTATTGATAATTATTACTAACTCTATATTATTATCATTATTATTATCATTATTATTATCATTATCATTATCGTTATTATTATTGATTTATAAATAAACAAAACAAAATAAAAAAAAGGCAAAATCAAGTAAACCAATTTATTTGAATGATTCTTTTTCTGACAATAATAATAATACCATTGATGAAATAAAAGTCAAAGGTATTTATTTATTTAATATATATATTATTTTTTATCCATTAATAATATAGTTTAAATTATTTATTCATATATATATAAATATTTTAAAAAAACCAAACAAAAAAACAAAAAAACAAAAAAAAAAAACAAAAAAAAAACAAAAAAAAAAAGAAGATAATACAAGCTATTCTAAATCTAATATTAATGAATTATGGAAAAATCCAGAATTGATACCAAACTATCAACCACAATCCCAATCAAAACTTTTAGGATCAACAATAAATAATAATAACATTAATAATAATAATAATAATAATAATATGAACATGAAGGATTATCGACCTTCTTCAGACCTTATGGATTCTGTGAGTCCACTTCATCCACTCAATCTATCGTCTATAGCAAAACCAATACCTTCTCAATTAGTTAATTCTTCTTCAAATTCTACTGTTTCTTCCACAAATTCAAATTTGATTTATTCAAAATTTACTTCACTATGTAAGTTAAAATTAAAAAATTAAAAACATATTATATGTATATATATATATATATATATATATATATATATATTTAATCATGATAGAAAGATTAAAAAAAATATATATATATATATATATTTATATAATCTTTTATATTAAAATTATATATTCAATTTACATTTTACTCTATTTTATTTTATTTTATTAAGCTGGTACGAAAGGAATAAAAAATGGAACAATGAATCCTTGGAATAATAATATCCCTACTAATTTAAATATTTTAAGAAAAGAAGATAATAATAATAATAATAATAATAATAATAATAATAATAATAATAATAATAATAATAATAATAATAATAATAATAATAATAATAATAATAATAATAATAATTTAAAAAAGAAAGATAATGAATATGTAAGCTTCAACATTAATATAAACAAATATAACATTTAAATATAATCTAGGAAAATATGGATAAATAGAATTTATATTAAATATTATAAATTAAAATAAATAAATAAATAAATGAAATAAACTTGAATTATTAATAATTAATTTTAATTAATTATTGGATATTAGGATACTTCAATGGTTATTAATGGATTATCAAAAGATATCACCGAAAAAGCAATTCAACTTTTCTATAAGGATTTTCAGGTAAAATAATTAATTCATTTATTAAATAAATATATATATATAAACTATCATATTTTTATTTATTGAAAAATATATATATATATATAAATATTAACAAAATTTTATTATATTATTTATTTTTACCTTATATGATAGATTAAAAATTTAATAATTAATAGAAATTCAGAAAATATTATAGCTTATATTGATTTTGAAAATTCGGAAATGTGTAATGAAGCCAAAAAATTAAATGTCTTAGTAAGATACAATAAATATATATATATATTAATTTTTTTTTTTTTTTTTTTTTTTTTTTTTTTTTTTTTTTTTTTTTTTTTTTTTATTTATTTATTTATTTTATTTTATTTTTTTTTTTATTTTTTTTAAAAAAAAAAAAAATTATTTTAGCCATTAAAAGATATTCGTAAAAAATATTCTTTAGGTAAATTTAATTTATTTATATATTTATATTTATGTATATAATATATAATTTAATAATGTTATAATATGAATTTATTTAATTAAAAAAAAAAAAAAAAAAAAAAATAAAAAAAATTAAAAAAAAAAATTATTAATATTTAATTCAAATCATTCATTCATTTTTATTTATTAATATAAAAACTATTTTTTTTATAGGGAGAAAAAAACAATCAAGTGAAGATGAGTAAGTAAAAATATATATATAGAGTATAAATATAAAATTTTGAAAATATATGAATATCCTAAATATAATTATTATTATTTTAACTCATCCAAAATTTAATAATATTTAATTAAATGATTTTAATATATATATATATTAAAAAAAAAAAAAAAAAAAATATTGAATCTTTAGTTTAAAGAAAAGAAATACTCTTTTGATGAATATGAATAATATGAATATGAATAATATGAATATGAATAATATGAATATGAATAATATGAATATGAATAATGTGAATATGAATAATATGAACAATATGAATATGAATAATATGAACAATATGAATATGAATAATATGAATAATATGAATATGAATAATATGAATAATATGAATAATATGAATATGAATATGAATATGAATAATATGAACATGAATGTGAATAATATGAATAATATGAATAATATGAATATGAATATTAATAGTATGAACATGAATATGAATAATATGAACATGAATATGAGTAATATGAACATGAATAATATAAATATGAACAATATAAATATGAATATAAGTAATAAAAATAATTTTAAAGTTTTGGGTCATACTAATGATTTATTGATGAAACAACAAATGCTGAGAAAAACAAAGTCAAATAATAATATATATGTAGGATGGAATAAACCAGTTCTCCAGGATCAAGATAAAAATTTAGATTTTGGTGATCGAATGATTTGGCAACAAACATCCTCTAATGTTATGTTGGATCAAAATACATTAAATGGTAGAAATGCAAGTAACCCTGGAATGAACCCAAATCACAGAAATATAAGCGTCAATGTCAATGCCAATGGTAATAATAATAATCCTATAAATATTAATGTTAATGGTACATCCAATTCCAATTCTACTACTAATGGTAATCCAAAATATATGAGATGGAGTATAAATGAGCCTATTTCTACTGATCTCTGGATGAATGCTAATACTACTACTACTAATAATAATAATAATTATAGTAATAATAATAATAATTATAGTAATAACAATAATAATAATAGCAATAATAATAGTAATAATGGTAATAATAAAGGAAATAATAACAATAATAACAACAATAATAACAATAATAACAATAATGATAATAATAATAATAACAATAATAATAGTAATAGTAATAATAATTATTCATTGAATGATCCATCAAAATTTGGTACTTCATCATTGAATGATCATGATTTAGTTAATAAAAATTCTTTTAATACAATACCACTAAATAATGGCTTTGATAGTTATAGCTATCTAGCTAATAATAATGCATTACCATCCCATCCAAATAAACCACATCAACCATTTTTCTATATGAATACTATGACTAATAAAGTTAAACCTACTGGCTGGGGAGGTCCAGGAAATGAAGGTCCTCTTGATCATCCGATTGAATCTTTTTCTCCTCAAGATCCCACTTTAAATCCAAATTCCAATAATTTCATGTCAAATATAGGACCTATCCCTATTCAAGTTCCTGTTCAGGTACAAACCCTTCTTCCAGTTCAAATACCTGTTTCTGTTTCAGGTCCTGTTTCAGGTTCAATTCCAGTTTCAATTTCAGTTCCAGGTTCAGGTCCAGTTCCAGGTCCAGTTCCAGTTCCAACTCAAGTTCAAGTACCATTATCAGTACCTGGTTTAAAAAATACCCCTAATAAATTAATCATTAATCAAGGTCAAGGTCTCAATCAAGGTCCTAATCCTGTTCCGATCTCAAGTTCAGGTCCAATTACAGGTCCAAGTCCAGGTCCAGGTCCAGGTCCAGGCCCAGGTTCTGGTTCTGGTTCTGGTTCTGGTTCTGGTTCTGGTCTTGGTCTTGGTCTTGGTCTTGGTCTTGGTCTTGGTCCTGGTTTAGGCCCTAATCATGCTCTACCAGAAACAACAGCTCTCTATACTATGAATTCAATACCATCTTCCTCAAATTCCATACAAAATGATGGTGGTAGAATATCTATCACACCAAATCAAAATCAAAATCAAAATCAAAATCAAAATTCAAATCAAAATCCAAATTCAAATCTAAATCACAATTTAAATATAAATCAAAATTCTAATCCTTCTCATGGTCCACTCCTTTTATCAAATCCAAATCATTTTCTTGATAATAGTGGACCAGGTCCAAATCTTAATCCAAATCCAAATTCAAATCCAAATCAAGGTCAAGGTCAAGGTCAAGGTCAAGGTCAAGGTCAAGGTCAGGGTCAAGGTCAAGGTTTCAATACTCTAAATAATCATGATCATAAAAATAGTTTAGGTGGAAATCCATTAATAATGACAAATTTTAATCTTAATCCTCCTCCTCGTTTAATAAATCGATCAACACCCATTCCTTCAAACCCTAACGGTAACATAAATAATAATGGTAATAGTAACGGTAGTGGAATTTCCCCAGGTGATAATACTAATATCATTGTCAACATGATGAATAACAATAATACTAATAGTAATAGCAGTAGTATTGATAATGGTAAAGGTAATAACAATAATAATAGTAATGGTATTGAAAATAGTACAAATCCTTCAGGTAATATATGGGAACCTCCTCCATATAGTAGTATGAATCACCCTAATTTTTATCCTATAAATAATACATCTTGGTCAATGTTTAATCCTTCAGGTACCCCTACTACACCGATGAATAGAAATGTCAATATAACTTTCAACAATAATAGTAATGGTAATGGTAGAAATAATACAAGTAATGGCTAGAATAATAATAATAATGGTAGTAATATCAATAATAATAATAATATCAATAATAATAATAATAATAATAATAATAATAATAATAATAATAATAATAATATTACTACTACTACTATCTCCACTAATAATAATAATAGTAATAATAATTCTACTATTACTATTACTACGACATCTACTAATAATAATAATAATAATAGTAATAGTAATAATAATATTTCAACAGAGAATACAAAAATTAAAAAAAAAAAAAAAAAGTATGACTACTACTACTACAACAACTTCTTAACCTTCTAAATCAATTTCTACATAATCTATTATTTACTATTTTTAATTCTATATCTACTCCTTCACTTCTATCACTTCAAAATGGACATGGTTATGAACATAGTTTTGATCTTAGTCATGGCATTGTAGGAAATCCTATTAATAATAGAAATGGACATAGTCCTGATGGAACCATAGTCTATATCAACCTTAAAATAGGAATAAAGATTTTCTAATTTCTAAAAATCAATTTAAAATAGTTAATG
>JACVTC010000020.1:1450000-1455000 GCA_016946835.1 Neocallimastix lanati (nom. inval.) | reverse complement strand
TAATATTATAGATATAGTTATTTTTTTCTAAACTAGGAATGAACTTTATTTAATAATAATTATTTAATAATTATTATTAAAATTTTTTATATTTATATTACAAAATTACATTCGGATTAATAGACCTTAACTTATTCATTGACGATAACCCCTTGTGGATTAATCATAATGTAAAAATCACTTATCACAATTGGTACATATAATTAGTAAGGTATTCCTCAAGCCCCGCAAAATATGAAATCGGGAAAGAAGACTCTAAGGTGATTGAAAAATATTATTAATAAAATGTTTTCTTTCACCCGAACTGATCGATTTGACTTCATATACTGCATTTCCGCTTAGGAAAGAACACCTTATGTAAAAATTAATATCTTTTTCAAAACCTTTTTCTAAATTATCAGAAATGTTCAAAGAGTTTTCATGAACAATCAGAAAAAAATTAATAAAAATTTCATTAAAAAATTTAATGAATTATTGCCAAGACATGAAAGACACTATTACTAATTAAATAATAATAAATAATAAATAATAAATAATAAATAATAAACAATAAATAATAAATAATAAATAATAAATAATAAATAATAAATAATAAATAATAAATAATAAATAATAAATAATTAAATAATAAATAATAATTAAATAATAAATAATAAATAATAAATAATAAATAATAAATAATAAATAATAAATAATAAATAATAAATAATAAATAATAAATAATAAATAATAAATAATAAATAATAAATAATAAATAATAAATAATAAATAATAAATAATAAATAATAAATAGTAAATAGTAAATATTTATTTAATAATAACAAAGATATAAAAAAAAACATTTTTTTACATTTACGTAATTGTAGTAGAAAATATAAGTAGAATATATATTTAATTAATAATCCGTTTTAGTGTATCTAAATTACATAAATTCATAATAAATGATGTATCATTATATAAATATAATTATTTGAAATATATGGGTTTAATAATTATAATAATGGATTTTTCTACTTCTATATAAATCTTAATAATTATTAAAATCATCATATATTCATTGTAGGAATAGAATTTTAAAATAATTTCAATTATTAATATGTTATTATAAATTATCTATATAGGTAATAAATAGTACAATATACTCATTTAATATACTTCTCAGTATTTCTTTAGAAAAAAAAGAAAAAAAAAACAGGAAAAATAAAACTTAAAAAATTTAATTAAGCAATAATTAAATAAAATTTAAAATTTTTTTTAAACTTTAAACGTATGTATTTTAAAATAATTTATATTATTTAAGGAATAATTAATAAGATAGCCTCAAAGAAAAAAAAAAACATTTAAATTAATAAAGTTATGCTATAATTATCTCAATTAATACTAATTAAATTTTAATTATCCTTTTTTTTTATTAATTATTATTGAAAATTCGTTTATCATATGTGATACTTCTAGCCTTAAATTTTTTTTTTATATAATTCAAAAGAAATAATTTTTTTAATAAAATTGATTAAAAAAAATAACTATATATATGAATCTAGTGCGTTTCGCAATCGTGCATTTCGTAACGTGGCGTGTTTTTGTATGTGATTTGTTTTTTTAATATTAAATAAATAATAAATATTCCTTTTTTATATATATAATTTATTAATATTCAATTATTAAAATAATTTTTTATAATTCTTTTTTAATAGAATATATTATTATTTCTTTTGAAATAGTTATTTAATATATTTAATTAAAAAAATATATTATTTCTTTAAAATAATAGTTAATGATTGTATAGAATATCTTAAAAATGTATGGCTTTATTTAAAAATTTTATACGCCACATTGCGAAATGCACTATTGCGAAATGTACGATCCCCTATATATATATATATTTTTTTATTGCTAGTAATATGGTAAAGTTGTTATTATAATATAATAATAAATAATATTAATATTAATAATAATAATAATATTAATATTAGTAAATAAATAGTAAATAATATCAATACTAAATAATATTAATATTAGTAAATAAATAGTAAATAATATCAATACTAAATAATATTAGTATTAATAGATATTAAATAAATAGTAAATAATAAATAATAAATAATAAATAATGGAATAATAAATAATAAATAATAAATAATAAATAATGGAATAATAAATAATAAATAATAAATAATAAATAATAAATAATAAATAATAAATAATAAATAATAAATAATAAATAATAAATAATAAATAATGAAATTTATTTTTATTATTATGAATTTTCACTAATTATGAAAAGTACTATTAATTATAATAGTAAAAAAAAATTGTAGTAATTGATTAAGTTGATCTTCTATTGATTTACATCTCATTGAAATTAGATTTACTATTATAACAATTATTTTATAGTTTATCCATATTGTACATTATTATTTAATTTTATTACATTATGTTACATTAACATAATTATTAAATTAATAATAAAATTTAATTTATAACAAGAATTATTATATTCTTTTAATATTATGATAATAAATATAGTTTATTATTAAAAACTTATTATATATAAAAATGAATAGATAAATAAGTAAATATATAAATTAACAATATAATAAATATATTAATGAATTAAAAAATAAATAAAAAAGCACGTTATTTTTTTTTTTTCATACACAAATAATTAATTAAAAAAAATTATAATGACTTTTATATAAATTATATTTACCCATAAAAAAATCATCTTATTTTTTATTATTTTATTTCTCCATTTTCCATTTTTAAAATTTGTAATTTTATATGGTTATAAAAAAAAAATAATAAAAAATAAATAAATAAATAAATAAATAAATATATATAAATATATAAATAAATAAATAAATAAATAAATAAAATATTAATGAAAATGAAAATATAATAAAATAAAAATTAAAAGTATTTTCTCTACATTTATATTCATATACATTCAAAAACTAATATAAAAATTGGTCATATTAAATGAATATATGTAAATAAAGATTAATAGCAGATAAAATTTATACAACGAATTAAATAATCCACTTTTTTTTTTTTGATATTCTTTATTGAATAACGATAGAAATATTATAACAATAATTAAAAATGAATCCATATTATCATTATTTAATATTGAAATTCAAAGAATTCATTATCAATTAGATTTTTATATATTAAAAATTTTTTTCTCCTTTTTGTATGACTCTATTAATTATTAAAAAAAAAATAAATTAAAATAGAAAGAAACAATTTGAAAAAAAAAAAAACATATCTCTATATATTTTATAACTTTTTAATTGTTATATTAAAATCTCCTATGTCTTTTAAAATTCATAGATTAAATATATATTTTAAATAGAATAAAAATAAATATCATTTGATTGTAATAATTTCAAGATTAATTATTATTCTTTTTTCCTATTATTTCTTTTCTTTTACTTTCCTCTTTTCCCTTTAAAAAAATATAAAATATCAAAAATAGATATAATTAAATATTATTTAATATGATAATATATTAAAGTTTATTTAAATAACTTGAATGAATTGAAGTTTTACTATTGTAATATATTATAATATTTATTAAATAAAATTAATCATTCATTTGATTATATTTTAATATATATAATTGTATTTAATTTTAAATAGATGAAATATAATTTAATATTAATTAATATTTCAACAATTCAAATAAAAAAATAAAACTATAATATAAATGTAATATTTGAATAATTTATTTTAATTGCTTAATAAATGGCATTATATATAATAACATAAAATAGAATATATTGCAATATATAATATTGCAGGAAAAATTATTTTTTTTTTTTTTTTAATTCTTAAATTTTTAATTTTATTTTTTTTGTTATTTATTATTCAATTATTTATTATTTATTATTTATTATTATTATTTATTATTTATTATTTATTATTTATTATTTATTATTTATTATTTATTATTTATTATTTATTATTTATTATTTATTATTTATTATTTATTATTTATTATTTATTATTTATTATTTATTATTTATTATTTATTATTTATTATTTATTATTTATTATTTAATATTTAATATTTAATATTTATTATTTATTATTTATTATTCCATTATTTATTATTTATGATTTATTATTCATTATTTATTTATTATATTTATTATTTAATCTCATTTATTTATTTATTATTTATTATTTATTATTTATTATTTATTATTTATTATTTATTATTTATTATTATTTATTATTTATTATTTATTATTTATTATTTATTGTTTATTATTTATTATTTATTATTTATTATTTATTATTTATTATTTAATTTTTTTTTTAAAAAAAATTAAAGTCATAAATATTTATTACTTTTAATTTTATTATTTAATAAGATTCTTCATTTTTTTAAAGATATTTAATAGTATTGTGATTTTTAAATTTTTTCTCTTTAATGGATTTAAAAATTTACAATTAATGATGATAATTAAATATAGATATTAAAAATAATGTTATTAATATTTTTTTTTAACTATATAAGGATGAAAAAATCTCTTTTTTTTTTCTTTTGAATTTCAAAAATCTTTATTCATTTGTTAAAATATAAATTTTAATAAGAATTAAATATATAAAAAGCATTGGCAATAAAAATAAGGGATATTGAAATAAATACATAAGTCGAATTAATTAAAAGAGAATGAAAAGAGGAAATTATATATAAAAAAATAAATTCAGCATAAAAAAAAAATGCTCTGAAATAATAAAAATACTTATAAAAAGAAACTATTTATTAAATTTTTAAAATAATAAAGGAAACTATATATAAATAATTTTTATTTTCATTGGAGTTTAAAGTGATATAATAAAGTAAAAATATATGTATTAATACCTTTAATTAAAATAGAAAAAAGGTCAAATTTTTCAAAAAAAATTTTTTTTCAAATAGTCATACGAGTTTTAATTTCAATTACAATAAAATAAAAAAAAAATCATACGAGTTTTATTTCAATTATAAA
>JACVTC010000020.1:1427500-1440000 GCA_016946835.1 Neocallimastix lanati (nom. inval.) | reverse complement strand
TTAAAAAAGAATTTTAAACAAGAAAAAAAAAAATTAAAATAATAATAATAATTTAAAAAAAAAAAAAAAATTTCATTAAGCCTCCATCATTAACAAATGATAAAATAAAAATAAAATTGCCATTTTTCAGCATTCATAGCAAATAATAATTTAATTTTAATATTACTAACAAAAAAAAAAAAAAAAAAAAAAAAAGATTCATTATAAAATATATAACACAATCAAAACAACAATATTATATAGAAGGGGGAAATATTATCTTTTTATTTATAAATCAATAAAAAATTTTTTTTAACATACGTATTTTAATAATTTAATATTTATTAATATATATAAAATTCAAAAAAAAATAAAATAAAATAAAATAAAACAAAAGAAAAATATAGTTAAAATTTTTTTTTTTAATTTTTGTTTTGGTTAATATAAAAATTCTATAAAAAGAAATATAAATAATATATAAATAAATAAATAAATATAAAGATAAATTTAAATATATGAAATATTATTATTATTATTATTGTAATTATTGTAATTATTATTACTGTAATTGCTATTGTTATTATAATTATTATAATTATTATTATTATTTTTATTATTATTATTTTTATTATTATTATTATTATTATTATTATTATTATTATTATTATTATTATTATTATTATTATTATTATTATTATTATTATTATTATTATTATTATAATTTTTATTTTCTTTTGTCTTTAACTATAATATTAATTTGACTTTTATTCTTTTTTTTATTTTTTATTTTTTATTTTTTTTTACCCTTATTTTATGTTTAAAAATTATTTGGGAAAGGAAAAGAGATATTAAAAAAAAATAATATTATTAATAAAAAAAAAATTATTATATTTCAATATTATTATATTTCAATAGAAATTATATATATATAATAATACAATAAATTTTTTCATTTATAGATAAAAAAAAAAAAAAAAAAAAAAAGATAAAAAAGAGAAAAAAATGTATGCTCCATATTTAATTAAATTTGTTACACAGAAACTTATATATATATAATATAATAAAGGTGAATTTCTATATAATTACATAAATTTTTTTTAAAAAAAAATTATATAATATAATTAAAAAAAAAAAGAATATTATAAATACTTAACTTTTTTACTAATTTCCAATATTAAGCTCTTTCTTTAAATATTATCTTTTAAAAACTTTACAAATAATAAAACAAAAAAAATTATTTTTTTATTATTTTTTATTAAAATGTTTATATATATATGTGATACAATATTTTTTTTCCTCCATTAATCATTAAAATAAAAAGAATTAATATTTTAAACTAAGTAGTTGAATATTAATTTTATATAAATATTTATTGTAATAAAAGTTAATATACAATAAATATCTATATAAAATTAATATTCAACTTTTATTATTAAAAAAGAAATTATCATTAATTAGATGAGTTTGATTAAAAAAAAATAAAAATATATATATAAAAAAAGAGAAATATAAAATTTTTCTTTCATATTAAAATCAAGAAAAATTAATTTTATCAAGAAAAAACAAATATATATGTATAATTATTTAAAATAATTTTAAATGATGATACTTTGATACTATTTAATAATTTCATTCAATTAATTTTTTTTAAATAAATCATTAATTATGTACATATTTATGACTTTTTTTTTTTTTTTTTTTTTTTTTGGTATTTTAATATATTAAATGAATTTATTAATTATAAATATATTTTAATAACCATTTAAATAAAAGAGAAAATAATAATAAAAACTACTTTTTTTTTTTTTATTTTTGAATTTCAATTTTATTCTTAGTTTTATAAATTTAAATTAGAATTTAAATTCAATATTAAAAATTAATATAGTGCTTTAATATTGTTAATAATTCGTTAAATAATATGAATTAATATAAAGTAAATGATAAAATGTTATAAATTTAAAATCTTAATTTGTAAAATATAATAATAATATATATATATTTACACACACTGTTGTATATGCTTTATATCTTTAACAAATTTCACTATTAATAACTATTTTTATTTAATTTATTTCTATTTTTTTTATTTTTTTTAAAAAAAAAAAAAAAACATATATATAAGTTAATTTTAATTTACATTTAAGATATTTTAAAGTAAAAATTATATAATCAATTTTTACATATTATATATCAATATTTAACAGTTAAAAAAGAAAGGAAATAAAAAAAAAAAAAAAAATGGAACAAAACTCAGCATTTCAAACTATACAGAAATTATGTTATAAATTATCTGTTGAAAAAAAAGTGGAAACCCGAAGACGCATTCTATCACAATTAAATGAAACACTCATTAATAATATTAGACTATTCAGAAATTCATATAAGCTTCAAAAATTAGTAATTTCTATTTATTTAAAATTTATAGAAAAATTGAAAACTGATTGCATTAAAAAAAATAATTATAAAGATGCCTCTCTTCAAAAACTACTCAATTTTATAAGGGATTTAAGAAAGTAAGTTTTATATAAATATATATATATATAATATATATATTTTAATTTAGTTTACCTATGTAATTTATATAAAGATTTTCCAATTCTTCCTATTATATATGTAAAATTATTTTATTAAGTTAAAATTATTTAATTTCCTTGATTAATTAACATAAAAATAAAAATAATTAATATAATTTTTTATATTTTAAAAATAATTAATTGATGTATTAAACATTTTTAATTTTAACATTGAAAATTGTTCAAACATTTATAATCATTTATAAATTATATATAAAATTTAATTGTCAAAGAATTTTCAATATTCTAAATTATAAGGCAATTTAATTATTACATTTTTCAATTTGTTAAATTTAATGATAAATTTTATTTAATTATTTATTTAATTATTTATTAATGTATTTATTTATTATTTCTATTATTATTATTAATATTATTATTAATATTATTATTATTATGAAAAATGGTTTATTATGAAAAGATTAATTGAACATTTAACTCATCATATTAAAAAAGCAAAATTAATCAATGAGTTAATTATATATGCAAGAGATTCTCTAGTTCTTTGGCCACTTCCATTATACGAAAAAACAGTTCAGGAAAATTCTAAAATATTAAGACTTTTATTAACTTATAAAACTTATCGAGATAATATTTCGAATCAACTAAAATCAAATATTTTAGGTTTATGTATGCAAAAATTGATATATAATCCGGGTTTTAATGGTGAAGTTGTCTTAAACTCTATTCCAATGTATGAAGAACCTCAACCTAAAAGTAAGGAATTTGTTGATAGTGAGGATGACGTTGATGATGATGAAGATTATATTGAAGATGATGATGATGAAGGTTATACTTATAGTACTTCAATGGAGATAGAAGAGGATAGTAGTTCCTATCGTAATACAAAATCAAAAGTACCAAGAAAAAATAATAATAAAAATAATACTAATAATAAAAAGGAAGTTAAAAAATCAATTTTTCCAAATCAAGGTTATACCGTAAATTTGTCAAGTAGTAGTAATAGAAGAAGTATGATATCAAAACTAGAAATTATAGATTTTTCAAAAACATTGGCATTTCTTATCCCATCAATGGAAATTGTATATAATGATTTTGTATTGGAAGAAGAACAATTATTTAATCATCCTTCTTCTTTTGATTATTCAACACTCTCATTTTTAAATCTTTCCCTTTTGACTTCATATAATATTAATACCAGGAGTAATGATAAGGAAGATCAGAATAGTAATGTTTTTCCTTCGAGTACAACACTTCAGACAATACTTTCTTTCTTTAAGGCATACTTCAATGGATATATAAATAATTGTAATATTCATGGTGGCAATAGTACCAGTCATGAACAGAAATCTTTTATTCAAATTGTTGGATCTATGAACTTTATTCTTCAAGAAATATTGAGAAATAATTTCCTTTTAGCATTAAAATTTGCACTTTACGTATTTGATGATTTACTTTCTCAATGGGATACGAAGCTCTTGGAAATGAAAATTCAAATTATTCATTTTTTCCGAATCTTTATACTAATTCTTCATCGACCAAAAACATCATCCATTCCTAATTCCTTAAATAAAACTAATGATCGAGACACGACAACATCAAAAAATCCAACTCAGGAATTGCTTCAAACTATTGGTTTTTCATCCGATAAAATTGAACATGAATTAAATAAAGAGAATGAAGGTTCAACAAATGATAATACCAATAAAAATCAAAGTAATAGGTCTCCAAATTATTGTCCCAAGGATTATTTATATTTTGATTATAGGCATTATTTATATCGTCTCTATTCAAAAATAAAATCAAGTGAAGGAAGTGAATTTATTGGAAAATTTATTATTGGTCATATACAAAGTAAAGAAGTTTCCTTTGGTGAATTCATTAGTAATCAACAGAAATTTGATTTTTTTGAACCCTCCATATCTCAGGAACCTAGGACTCATCAGCCATTTTCGTCGATTTTTTCTCCACTATTTTTGGACGATATTACTCCTAAATATACCCCCAGTTTTAATGAGAATCAAACAGTACATTTTAATAATTCTTTTTCTTCAGATGAGTTAATCCACATTAAATGGGCATTTTATAATTTAGTTTCTGATCTTTATTACTTAATTTTAAAGCTATGGCAGAACTATATTGATCAAATGGAACGTCTTGTAAATGATGAGAAAGAGAAATTGAAGAAGAATAAAGCATCTGGAGGAATGAAGTTTAATCAAGAAAATGACGTTACCATAGATAATATTAGTATGGAGTCTGATGCCACCGAACTTTTAATGAATAGTGAAGAAGAAAAGAATAAAAATGAAAATAATCTTAAAATGGATTCTATTCATATTCAAGAGAGTAAGAAAACTAAGGATCAGAAGGAGGTTAAGAATATTCAGGAAATAGATAAGACAACGAATACTAAAAATGACTGTATAAATATTGAATTGGATATATTGAAATCTTTAGATTACTCCTTGAATGCAAACAAAAAACATATTATTCTATTTACCATACAAATTATGCTATTTCTATATAAAAAGTGGGGTAAATTTATCTCTAGAGATTTTACTGATAAATTAGTTGAATTGCTTTCAATGTTACTTACAGAAAATGAATCCTTAGAGGTTCAAATATGGGTTTTAGCTACTTTAGCTCAAACTAGTCAATGCTATGCCAATAATAGATTTAGTAAAAATACTATGAATACTGTTTCAAGCATTAATTACGAGGTTCCTATATCTTCTGATATTGACCCTTCAAATAAACCAGTAAATTCTATTCCACAAGACTTAATGATGAATGTAGAAAATATTTTAGATGTAGATAATCCAATGCATTTAGAATGGATAAATCGATTCAATCTACTTAAATGTATTAATCCAAAAGAGATAACATGGAATTCTATATGGAATACTGCATTGCATAAAGTTCTAATATATACCTTAGTGGAATCCTCATTTTATTGTTTAAGTAAAATTATTCAAGAAAATGTTTTATCAGATTCTATCATTCATTCAGGTTGTCATCTTTTATGGAAGAATATTCAGGCAAAATCTATTCCTTTAGTTCCATCCGGAGTTAATTTTGTATTAAACTATCTTAGTTTGGAAGGTAATTCTGTTCCTTCTGATAAATATTTTATTCAAAATTTATTACAGTGGCTATTAACCTATTTTCAAACAGGTGTTGAGGTAATTCAACAACAAATTACTCCATTGACTAAAAAGTTAGAGCATACTGTATCTTCAATGATAGCGCCTTCCATGCCTTGGGCTCCACATTCTTCTTCTTCACCGATTCTTAAACCCTCTCGACCACTATCGCACCAAAATAGTATTAATATGCCTTTTCCATCTCAGTTACCATCTAATCTTTTTTCTACCATGAAAAATTCGATTCATGTTCAATCTAAATTTATGAATAAACAACAAAATAATGATCATCTACGTTTTTATCGAACTCCTCAATTAATTGCAATTTTTCTTGGATTATTTGTAACGACTATTAACTTAAAAGAAAAGTCATCATTCTCATATCCTAATGTACCTTCATTTTTTATCACCTTACTGTATAATCAATTTCAACACTATATACCAACAGAAGAAATGGCTTTTGAAAAACAATTTTATAGTCAATATCTTCACTTAAACTATTTTAATTATGGTCTCTTGAAGCAATTTACTGATCTTCAACGAGCCTCCAACAGTTATCATAAATTATTAGATCATTTTCAAATCAAAGAATATCTTATGAATGGTACAAATTCTAAAATGAAGCATAATAACTCCTCATTGCTTTCATCTCAAGAAAATAAAGGAAGTGAATTTGGTAGATATAGCTATAAGCATTCAAATCACCTTAGTTTTCAGGAAAGTGTTCATTTCGAAGAAAAAAATCAAGAAAATGATCCCTTTCGTAATAATGGTCCTAGTCATCGACATAGTAAATTAATATTTTATAGTTTAAGTATTGATAACGAATATAAATCTACAATTAATACATTTCTGGCTGAGCTTATTCATCATCTTCTTAATAGTAAAATAATATTAAATGGAGAAGATGAAAATGAAAATGATGAGGAGGGGGATTTCATTAATATATTTAATAATGATCACCATGCTAATGGTAATAATAAAATAAATAAGATTAATTAAATTAAATAAAATATTATAATAAAATTAAATTTTCTTTAAAATTAATATATAAAATATAAAAAAATGATTTACATAATATATATATATATAGAATATTAATATTATTCATTATTTAACTAACTATTAATATTATAATTTTATTCTATATTATAATCATTCATATTTAGATTCTAATTTTCCATCAATCAAAAGAAGGAGAATAAAAAATAATCTTTATAAAACCAATTCAGTTGTTTCATTTTCATCAGATATTAATAATGATCAAAATCAAACAATATTACAACGTCAGTCTACCGAAATATTAGACAATAATTTTGATCAGGAGTCAGTAGAAATAGATCAAGAAATACTTCAGAAATTAAGAATTTTAGTTTGTTGGAAAATTCACTTTTTAAATATTTGTCTTAATTTTGTGGATATTCTGTTACATACATCAAATCAAACACTTACCTTTGAAAATCTAAAGGAGCTTATTGAAAATTATTATCATACCGAAAAATCTATACCCAATGATGAATTTTTTGATATGCTCTTTCCAGATCTCTTGAATGAGTACACTTTTATTAATTTGTTACCAGAATTATTAGAAAATATTAATTGTGATTTAACAGTTTTATTTAAATATGAAGAAAATCATAAAGAAAAATTAGTTCCTATCATAGAGGGATTAGAAAATTGTTTTAATCTAAACTATATTTTTCATCTCTCTAGTCATGATCCCTTCTCATTAAATACGAGTGATCATAATGAAAATAATTACTATCATTTTATTAATATGATAAACAATGCTCAAGTTACTCTTGATTCCTCTCAACCTAATTACCCACCCTCATATATTAATTTCTTTACCGAAGCTTCAAAAAATAGTGTGCTATTAAGGAATATCTATTATAAACTTTTATTAAAAGAGAAAAATATCAATGAGTTAATTCAATTATTAGAGAAATATTTTAATTTGAATGTGAATGTGACTTTCCCAGCTATTTCTGGTCAGAAAAGGCCCAATACCCCATTACCGGAGGATGATTTCGTTTCACATTCTAAAGATATTTCCGTAGAATATGATATGAATACTAATAAAAGTTTGGTGTATACGGTTTATTACCACCCTTTTATTCAAAAACCTAAAATTGTATATCTGGATAAGATGATAGCTACAACCTTAATTGAACTAATTAGTATCAATATATCCAAAAATATTCAATATCAAGGACAAAGATTATCACTTTCAGATTTTTCTATTCAACCAAATAAGAGTTCTGATTCATTACCTATTCATTATACCCTTGACCATTATAATCAAAGTATCACTTTATTAACCCCACAACTTTCAAATCATTGTCAAATTTCTTTCTTAATAATTCAGTTTATTCATTTAAATCAAGGTTTCATTATATATATATATATATAAAATGTTCATATATAACAAAAAAAAAATTTTTTTTTATTATTTTTATTTTTATTATTATATATTTTTATTATTATTATTATTTTTATTTTTTTTTTATTTAAATTTTTTATTTTATTATTATTATTATTATTATTTTTTATAAATATTAATTATTAATATTTTTTTATTATTAAATTAATATTTTATTTTCATACTAATTGATATATTTTTTTCTTTTTTTTTTTTTTTTTTTTCTTTTTTTTTTTTTTATTTCAAATTTTAACAATAGACTATTTAAGTTATGATATTTGTAAACAAATTATTAATACTTTGGGAGAAGCATTAAATAATTTAGATATAAAAAATGATATTTGGACTCTTTGTATTATTCTTCGTTGTCTTCATGACATTTCACAACGTCTTCCGAAACTTGTGAAGCATAAAGAAGATATCGCTAAAATTATCAAACCATTTTTAAAATTCTTCGTTAGTAAATGTCATATTTTAAATTGGAGAGTTAAAGTTGAATTTATTAATTTTTTAGTAGATTGTATTATTTTTGATCATGAGGAAAATATATTTCAAATGGATAATGATCTCTTAATGAATACCTACTTAAATTTCATTAATGATCAAGAGAAATATGTTCGTTTTGCCTTTACCTTAAGAATTTCTAATTTATTCACCTCCTTTTCTCAATCTCATCATGTCCTTTTTTATAAGAAAATTAATCAATGTATTCGACATGATCAAAATGCTTTGGAGTATCAAATTTCTTATGCCTATCAATTTTATGCGATAGCCAAACATAGTTTTATTTGTCGTAATGACTGTCTTTATCAATTGCTCTTCCTCTCTTGTCAAAAAAATCTTTCTGAATTAATTACTCATCTTTTAGAAAATCTTGCAAATGATCTAGGAGCAAAGAATTATCAATCATTAATCAAAGAGCATTTACCCTCTTTAATTTACCTATGGGTTGATGATGAAAATGCAAAGTTAAGTGAATTTCCTTATCAATATTTAAATTTAAATTCCTTGGAAGCCTTTTTCCTTTCAAGTTATAAAATTATTGTACCTAACTTAATATTAAAAACACAATATGAAGAAGTAGATTTTATTTCTAATATGATCCATAAACCAGTGAAAGAAATGATAATTCAATCCTTTTCAAAAATTATGGCGTTTACTTTACCTCTTCTTTTCCAAGATAATGCCAACCTTATAGACTATGGCAAAGCTATCTACAATAAATATATTAAATTGTACCTTCCAGGAGAACAGTTTAAAAATTCTTGTAAGGAAAATATTGATAATATCATTATGGAATTGCTTTACCTCATTTATGATACTAATCTTTTAGAAAGTTATAATTCAACACAACAGCAACAACCACAACAACCCTCCCGATCTTCCTCAAACTCATCTACCTTAGGGTTAGAATTTTTGAAAAGTTTAACCATCGAAGAGGATGAACTTTTATATCAATCTACACTTAAAATAAAATTTCCAAATTATAAAGGTCATACAGTTTTGAAAGCCATCGATTATATTATTAATTTAATCGATGAAGGTTCATTAGTAATTTTTTTAAATCAGTATCGACTTCCCACAACATTCAATTTCTTCCATAAAAAAATAGAGACTACTATATATAACGAGGAACGTCACCGTTTAATCTATATCTATAAATATATAATCAGTTTAATTCAAAATCAAATAACTCACCCTTTCCTATATAAAAGTATTATCTTGAGAATGATAAGATATATGAGAGAAAAAAGTATGTTAGGAATATGCTCTGGTATTATTGAATATATTTTGGAAAATTCAAAGGTTTCCAATGAAGTAATTAATGAAAATATTTTACAAATTATTTCTTTACTTTATCAATATATAAATGATCATCCTGATTCTTACTCTCTAGAAAGAGTAAACGCTATTCTTTCTCGATATACACCTGAAGAATTTGAATATTGTCCTAAATTTATTAGGAATGCACTATCAAGCAAGACATCAATCGGTAGGAATTTTATGGGAATTTCATTCAAAAGTGATGATGATATGAATATAGATAATGATAAAGATAAAGATAAGGATAAGGATAAGGAAGAAAAGGATGAAAATGGAAAGGAAACTTATTTCAACGATATTATCAAATTTAATATTGACTCAAATTCCAGTTCTTCTATCATGATTACTATTAAATTTCTACAAAATCAATTAAATAAGAAAAATGTCTTGGATCATTTAAATAGTTCCCAAAATAAAGAATTTCTAATTCAATTATTTAGTAAAATTTTTTCATGGAAAAATAATGCCATAGTATCTAGAGAAACATTAAAATGCATTGGACAACTTCATCCTTTCCTTAATGATAATATTATGAACTCATTTATAAATTTAATGACTGATCAAGGAAATGATACCAAAGAGAAATCTAAAGACGATAATAATACCAATAGTACTAGTGGAAATATGAGTACGAATACTAGCCGTGCTAGTACTCCAACTATTGATTTTGCTGAAGAGAATGATATTAAGACTGAGTTGAGTGTATTATGTCCAGGTCATATAATTATTTTAAAATATTTAAGTAATTGTATTTATAATAATGATATTTCAATTGTTTCCATTGCTATTCCATTATTACAATCTATTTTAAGAACATCAATTGGAAGTTCGGCTTTCCATCAATTAGATGAACCATATAAAAAATATCTAAATATTTTTATTTCCAATCATCCAAAAGTTTCAACATCTCTTTCTGAACCTAAAAAATTTTATTTTGAATTTAAACCAAAAGATATTGAAAAAAGTGAAACCTGGAGTTCTTCCGGTAAAACATTTAATGAATGGATTACTCAACTTTCATGTACAATGATTATTTCTTTCTATACAGATGAAATTTTTGATCAATTGATTGTATTAATAGAGCAGCATTCAAAATTTTCAGAATATATATTATCCTACATTTTCTATGCTATTCTTTTCAATGAACATCATCGAAATAATAATAAACATTATTATGAAAATGGAATGGATGAGGAATCTAAAGAAACCTATTATCAAGAAGAGAATCAACAACTTATAAATAACATTCGTCAAAATATTCAAGGGTCAGCTTGTGATATTCTTTCTCGAGGTGTCAGTGGTATGTTGAAGAATTATAAGAATGAAGATCCAGAGGCTTTAAGAACTATTCTTTCGGTACTTATTTTTTTAAGACAACAACCTATTCCTAATGCTCAAACTCAATTTGATAATAATCGTTGGTTAAATTTAAATTATAATGATGTCGTCCATGCAGCAATACGATGCAATTTGTATACAGCAGCATTAATGTTTATTGAAATTGGTATAGATTATGACAGTCAAGCCTTAGCTTCTGCCAATAATAATGCCAATACCTCGGTTAGAAAAAGAAGAAGTCATATGAGAAATAAGTCTGTAAGTTCAATGATCTTTGATGACTTCAAAATTAATGAAATTAAAAAATCTAAAAAGAAATGGTATCAAGATCTTTTGATAGACATTTTTCAACATACTGATCCTGATGATTTTTACGCTCTCAATTATAATTTAAATAAAAATATTAGACCTTTAATAAAAAAATATGAACATGAACGAAATTGGAGAAAACAAATTAGTTTTTATGAACGATCACTCTATACCATTTATGGTCAATATAATCAAATGGAAGAAGAGGAAAAAAAAAATTTCCAATTTTCTTCTCATGGTAATGAATCATCGCAAATGTCTACTACTTTAAATCCCCATGATATTTATTTCAATATTGCAAAATCTTTAAATGGTTTGAATTTATATCATCTTTCTTTTAATTTATTAAGTTCCGTGAATTCCTTTTCAGGATATTTCAACACTAAAGGCCAATATCAAAATTTAAATCGTTCTCTTGTAGATCAAAATGATTCTTTTTTAGAATTACAATATGAGTCTGCCTGGAAAATTTCTCAATGGGATTTTGAACCAACAACAAATTTCAAATTGCATCATCAGGCTCATGGTATTCATTATTACATTTTTAACTGTCTTAAATTTTTAAAGCGTGGAAATAAAGAAAAATTTAGTAGCACAGTCAATGATGCTTGGTCTTTCATAGAAAATAATATGAAACTTGATCAATTTGATGTCAAGAAAAATAATTTCCTTCCTCTACAACTCATGAATGAAATTCAAGAAGGATGGGAAATGATTCATAAAAAAATACCAAAATTTTTGGATATTTGGCAAGCTCGAATCGAAGTCATGAAGGATAATGAATTTAAAACCATTGAATCTATTTTAATGCTACGGACTGTCATATTAAATATTATTATTGAATCACTAACCCCAGATCAACTTGCTTCCATTAACAATACTGATTTAAATACCCGAGATATTTTTAAGTCTTTTCTTATTAATAATTTATTTTCTATTTCAAAAATA
>JACVTC010000020.1:1390000-1422500 GCA_016946835.1 Neocallimastix lanati (nom. inval.) | reverse complement strand
AATTTACTAGAAATTACGTTTTTATCATTAGAAATATTAGATATTTATTACTAAAGAGAAGATTTGTTTTTATTTTCATATTGTTTAGTTCTTCATTAACAGCTTATAGCCATTCTTTTGTCGACCAAAAATATCCATTTCATAGATAAATTTTCTCTTAGGTGTATAATTATTTTCATTTTTATTTAAATTTGAAATATTATTAATTATTTTTAAAATATTATTATTTATATCATTTGTTGAGTTATTAAATTGTTTATTAGCAATATTTTCATTCTCAAATATATTATTTTGATTATTTAGATAAATTGTATTTCTTATTTTATTATTTTGATTATTTTCAGTGATATTGTTATATTATGTAAAGTTATTATTTGTATTATTAACATCATTATTATCTACGATATAATCCATTTTTTCATTTTTTACGTCATTATTTTTTTTAAATATCATTTTATTGATTATTTCCATTGTCCATATTATTATATTATCTTTATTACCATTATTATTATTTATATTGTTGTCAATTCCTTCTTCATTGTAAGTATTATTATTTTAACTTTAATTAAGATTGTTATATGAATAATTATTATTATTATCAATATCATTATCATATAAATTATTATTAGATTCATTGTTAATATTACTATTATCATTGTCATTAAAATCATTAATATCATTGGCGAATACATCATCTCCCTCAATTTCATAATATGGTATAAAATTTACTACTTCAGAAGGAGAAGTAGGAAAAGCACAATTACCATATTTTTAAAGAAAAAAATTGAACGAGAAAGAACCATTTTATTGTTAGTATTATCATAAATACGATAAGCAGATGGGTTAGAGTCATAACCAAGAAATATAAAAGGGAAAGCATAGTTTAAAAGTTTTAATACAAAATTGTCTAAGAATATAGAAAAATACTTTACAACCGAAAATACCAAATTTTGAAAAATTAACTTTTTATTACATAAGAATTCATGAGGAATGATATTATAAATACCGTTGTGAGGAATTCGATTATTATGAATAATGTTAATGGTATTACGACATCTTCCCAAAAACACATGATTGAGTTTAGTTTCCTTTAATTTTGTACTGACATTGGGGAGTAAAGTATCATGTAATCTTTCAATTCGACCATTTTATTGTGGTGAGTAAGGTATAAAAATTTGTGTAATACCATTATTGTTGAAAAAATCTTCAAAAGCACCATTGGTTAATTCAATTCCATTATCAGTTATCAAATTTTTCGACCGGTGCTTTAGGAATACTATTGATTAAATATTCTTTTACCAAGGCATCTGCTGCAGCATATCTTTAGTGACACTTTCTTGATAATAAGTGTCGGTTAGTACCATCAACTAACGATAACTATTTCTTTTGTTCTTTATTTATTTTTGTTTTGGAAATTTTTTTAGCTTTTTTTCTCTAATATATAACTTTAGAGTTTCTTTCCCTTGAGTAAAAGGTAGAATTCCTGCTTCCATAACTTGCAATTAGAACTCTCCAAAATATCCTTTGAAGTGTTTCTTTCGTAATTCATATTTGTTAATTTTACTTATCTTTTATTATTTTTTATAAAATATTACTTAGATTTTATTTAATTAATATAATAATTTTATATTGATTTTTATTTTGAAACTTTATTAATAAATTCTTAATATATTACTACCAAATAATTAAGCTTGAGACTCTTAATTTGTCATAGAATAAACACTTTATTAATTTATTATTAATTTTTATATCTTTCATTAATT
Organism: Neocallimastix lanati (nom. inval.); assembly: GCA_016946835.1. Taxonomy (NCBI): domain Eukaryota; kingdom Fungi; phylum Neocallimastigomycota; class Neocallimastigomycetes; order Neocallimastigales; family Neocallimastigaceae; genus Neocallimastix; species Neocallimastix lanati (nom. inval.). The sequence continues at coordinate 1,420,737 of JACVTC010000020.1, read as the reverse complement.
CTCTTTATTTAATATTTCATCTTATCTCATGTATTAATTATTAATACATATTTAGTAATTTTTCATAAATATTTTCCTATATAATTAAATTTATTTAAAATACATTTTATTTATTTATTTTATTTACTATTATATTTTTATTTTTTTATTTTTATCTCATAAAATATTATAAAAGTAAGTTATTATTAATTTACTATTTTATATTAAATGTATAGAATATTAAACTTAATTTCTAACAGATTTTAATATATTCATAAAACTGCCACGAAAATTTTTTTAAAAATTTAATTGTTACTATTAATATATATGTATACAATATTATACATTTTGTATACATTCTTAAATTAATTCACAACATTCAAAAATAAATTTTGGATATGGATTAAATAGTAATATATTAACGATATAATTATAATATATGGAAAGTATAAAAATTCAAATAAAAAGTTCAAAAGATCTAAAGAATTTTATATAAAAATATATATTAATAATAAATTTAAGTTAATTAATAGTATATTTATTAAAAAAAAGATAAATTACTAAAAAAAGTTTGCCAAAAGAATTAACCCTTCTTTATGTAATTGTTATTTTTTTTTTTTATTTATTTGTTTTATTATATTATTTATTTACAAATTATTTATTATAATAAATGAATACTAATAACAATAATAATAATATAGTTGATTGACTCTTAAAATTTATTTATGTAAATATTTATTTATTTATTTATTTATTTATTTATTTATTTATTTATTTATTTATTTATTTATTTATTTATTTATTTATTTATTTATTTATTTATTTATTTATTTATTTATTTATTTATTTATTTATTTATTTATTTATTTATTTATTTATTTATTTATTTATTTATTTATTTATTTATTTATTTAGTAATTATTAAAATTAGCTTAATTTTAATTAATCTAATATTTTATTGGATTATTTAAATGTTATTTTAATTTTAAATCCTTTTTTTTTATGATAAAAATATTTTAATAGATAACTATAATAAATAGTTAATAGTTTCATATAAAATATTTACAAAAGAGTTTATTTTATTATCCTTATATTCTTTTTAAAATTCTTTTTAAAAATTTTATATATATACATATATATAAACTATTTTAAAAACACGATAATTTTAATAATATCAGTAGTAATAAATAATAAGAATAAATAAGAACATAGTTTAATACAATTCACTTTAATAAAATAAAATAAAATAATTAATAATAGTTTAATTATTTTGTTATAGCATGAAATTTTTTATATTTTATATTAAATAAATAACAAATTAAAAATATATATATACATATATACTACTAATAATTTAAATCATTAAATAAGTAAAATTAAAAAACAACATAAGACAAAATAACATATATTATATATTTCAATATAACTATAATTTAAATCTGTATTAAAAAATTTGAAATTGTTATTTATTATATAAACAAATAGAAATAAGTACAAAATATAAAAGAAAAAAAAAAAAAAATGAGTTATTTTTCACGTAATAATATTATCACAGATTTATTTAACAGCCTTTTCCCAGTGGTAGCCAATAATGCTTCAGATGAACATGCACAAGCCCATGCTCAGGCTCATGCTCAAGCTCATGCACAAGCCTTCACCAATGCACAAAGACAAGCTCAACAACAACAACAACCTCAAAGAGAGGAAAATTCTAATCTATGGGATAATGTAGTTAATAGAATTGGTGAAACCATCAGTAATTACATTAGTAATGCCCAAACTCATTATCAACAAACAAGAGACGCTGCTCAAACTTCTTCAACTTCACAAACTGAACAAGGAAATTCATCACAAACTCAACCTCAATCTCAACCTCAACCTCAATCTCAACCTCAACCTCAATCTCAACCTCAACCTCAAACTCAACCTCAAACTCAAACTCAAACTCAACCTCAACCTCAACCTCAACCACAATCTCAAACACCTCCACAACAACAACAAAATCAATATCCATTTTATCAATTTCATTACCAATATCCTCCACAATATCAACAAACAAATAACCAACAACAACAACCAAATTATCAACCACAACAAACAGATAATATGCAAGTTTTCCTTGGTTATTTTTTAGATAATCTCAATCAACAACAAAATCAAAATTCTTATTTTAGTAATAATAATAGTCCTTTCGTTTTCCTTGATGCTATGAATGCTTTACTTGGAATGGCTTCAAATTTTGCAGAACAAATTCCACAATTTCAACAAACTCAATCTTTCCAAGGTCAACCTCCAGCTTCAAAACTTGCAATGGAATCTTTAAAAATTGTTTCTTTAAAAAGCCGTCTTGTTAAGCAACAACCTACTTGTTCCATTTGTATGGAAGACTTTAATGATACTCCGGACCAGACAATTCGTGCAATGCCATGTGGTCATGTCTATCATCAAGATTGTATATTTGCTTGGCTTGAAAAGTCTAATACATGTTGTAATTGTCGTTATGAAATTGAAACCGATAATCATGACTATAATGTGGCGATGAAAAAGAGAATGGCTAATTTACATCCTGCTTTCACTGAACATGAATGTGCATTAGCTCCACAAGGTGCTTGTGACTATGAAGATGAAAATGGTGTGTATTATGAAGATGTTGAAGCCTGTGAATCAAAACATATTCTTCAAGCAAGCTGTGGTTGTAGTTATCATGATTCCTGTTTAAGATCTTCCTTAATTATTCGTGGTTATGTCCTTCAGGAGGAAGGAGGTAAAGTCACCTTTAGATGTTCGAAATGTCATAAGGATGTCGAAGTTACCTTGCCTCCATTAAATAAAATATATGAAGAATGTGATAAATCAAAAGGTAAAAAAGAAGGTGACTCTATCGAAAATGAAAAACCAAAGGATGAAGCTAAAACTGAAATTGTTACAAAATCAGAAGAAATGAATAAACCAGACGAAACTCCACAACCTAGTGCTCCATCAGTAGAAGATATTATTTCTGACAATCCACCAGCTTCTTCTACTAATTCCACTGCTAATACTACTAATACTACTACTAATACTACTACAACAGAAAAATGTGCTTTAATCTCTCAAGATTTATGTGATTTTGAAGGTCAAGATGGAAGAATATATGGTGATCCAAGTATACCAAAACCAATGGTAAAAGCTAATTGTGGATGTATTTTTCATAATGCCTGTTTAAAGTCTGCTTTAGCCGTCAGAAACTATAATTTAGAAAATAAAGAAAATAAACCAATGTATATTAAATGTCCAAAATGTAATAATTATGCTATAGTTACCTTACTTCCTTGAAATAATAACTATTGGATTTTTTATCATCATTTTAAAAGTATTTATAATTTATTTATTATTATAATTATTATTTAATATATTACAATTTTTTTTTTTTATTTTCAAAAAAAAAAAAATAAAATTTATGTTTTAATGATTCTAATGATAAAATAAAAAATTTTTATTATTATTTAATATTATACTAAAAAAAAAAAAAAAAAAAAAAAAAAAAAAAAAAAAAAAATATGAATTTAAATATTTTATTTTTTTTTAAAAAAAAAAATAAAAATAAAAATAATGGTGGTAATAATAATAAATTGATATTATATATTATTATTATGTATAAATGGTAATATATAATGATATTTAAATATTAAAGTGGTGGTTAATATCTATTAATAATCCCAAAACATTTTTTTATGTATATAATATTTATATAAAAAATTAAGGATTAAGAAAATATATATATGTACCTATATATAAATGAATAAATTAAAATTAAAAATATATATATACTTTTCTTTCTTTAATTTATTAATTAATAATTAAATAATTTTATAATATTATAAATTTAATAGTTTATATAGAACAAGCCAAAAAAAAAAATAAATAAATAAAAGATTATCAATAATTTTTATTTTATAATATTATAAAAATTTATAGTTTATATAGAACAAGCCAAAAATAATTAAAAGGAAATATATTAGCGAAATATTATAATTATCTTTTTCTGTTCATTATATATAAAATAATTAAAACAATATTTAAAAAAATAAAAAAAAAAATAAAAAAAAAAAAAAAAAAAAAAAATAATTAATTTTTAATGAAAAATAAAAAATATAATAGATTATTTATTAATGAAAAATAAAAAATATAATAGATTATTTATTAATGAAAAATAAAAAATATAATAGATTATTTATTAATGAAAAATAAAAAATATAATAGATTATTTATTAATGAAAAATAAAAAATATAATAGATTATTTATTAATGAAAAATAAAAAATATAATAGATTATTTATTAACATTATATTTTTATAAACAAAATCGATGTGATTTAGACTTAATACTTTATTATAATAATTATTTCTTTAATTTCATATTTATTTTTATTATTTTATATATTATAATTTATATTATATTAAATATATATTAAATATATATATTAATATATGGTATTATATATATCATTTATATTTTAATATATGTTTAATATAAGGTAAATATAATGAAAATATATTATATTTTATTATTAAATCTTTAAATATTTATTATTAAATCTTTGAATTTTATTTTGAAATTTTTTTTTTAATATTTAAATTTTAAATACAAAGAAAAAAAAAAAAAGATTTTTTTTTTTATATTTTTATCCAATACTAATTTAAAATATACATATAAATATAAAAAGTATTTTACTATTAAATAAGATTATATATATGATAATCAATATAATAAAGTTTTTCTCTTTATATTATTCTTAATAAATATTTTTCATAATATTAAATTATTATATTTTTTATTTTTTATTATATTTATTACTATCAGTATTATTGATTATAAAAATATTTTATATAATGACTAATAATGGGAAATATTTTATTTTATTTTAAAGTATCACAAAGATTAATATATAAAAATTAAAAATTTAGATTTTATATATATATATACAATGAAAAATAATATTGACTTTTATGCGATAAATTAGCCTATTAAAAATACTATTTCATTTTATTTAAAAAGTAATAAATAATAATGAAATTTAGTTCATTGATACTTCATTTTTATTATTATAAAATTATTTAATTTATTTTAAAATGTATAAAACATATTATAAGTTTTTTTTTTTTTTTATTAAAAAAAGAATTTATATAAAAAACATCAAAATAGGCTTCAAAAAATTTTATTTTTCAATTCATATTCAGTTTATCATAATTATTTCAATAGATAAATATTTTAATAAATATATTTAGTATAGATTAATCATTAAATTAAATAATAATTTATAAATTAATAACTATTGTTCATTCTTACTACAAAATTAATAAAATACTTATAATATATATATATTCAAAATGAATACTCTTATTCAAACTAATAATACTTTTGATACTTCTTCTTCTTTATCTTCTTCTATTAACCATCGTAAAAATGAAAATCAAAAAAAATATTTAAACATGTTAATTTTCGCTTCTCAATATAATCATTTAGATACTATTAAATGTCTTGTTGATTTAAAAGTTGACTTAAATCAAAAAGACAAAACTGGTTCCACTCCTTTAATGTATGCTTCTCAAAAGGGTTACTATTCTATTGTCCAATACTTAATTAATAATGGTGCTAACATAAATGAAATTAATAATTCTGGTTTAACTGCTTTAATGTATGCTTCTCTTTATGGTCATATCTCTACTGTTGGTTATTTACTATTTAAAGGAGCTTTCATTGATCAAAAAGATCATGAAGGTTCCACAGCTTTATTTTATGCTATATCTTCCAAGCGTCTTGATATTGTTCAATATTTAATTAATCATGGTGCTAATTCTTCTATTATTAATAAAAATAATGTTACTGCTTTTAAGCTTGCATCCGATAAGCATTATGATGATATTACTTATTATTTATTACATCATACTATTATAAATAAAAGAAAAGAATCTCTTTTAACTAATAATAAAGTTAATGACTTAAATAATTATAATAAGATTAACTCCACTACAATTACTTCTACTTTAAAAACTACATTATCATCCGAAAAAGAAAAAATAAAGAATATTAATGATTATAATCAAAATAATACTATTCAAATTAAAAATCACGAAAAAAATTATATTATGTCCAATCATAAAAAGTTTAACCTTAAAAGTAAGAAAAATACTTCAAATTATGATAATAGTTTCAATATATTTAATAAGAAATTAAATTCAAAAAAATCTCTTAAATCCTTAAAAGTTATCAATTTTGATGACTCCAGACATAAAAGAACCAATGATATCTCTATTCATACTCATTCTCGTGATATTATTAAATGCTACATTGATATCGATTCACTCTCTAATGAATGGAATGATTTTGATGAAAAAAGATATAGCTTCAGTTCTATTATTGATGAATACAGAGATGCGAGTGATGAGCAAAGTAATAATTTTTCCATAAATAATTTATATAAAAATAGCAAATTTTCAAAAATAATAGTCTATTTAAATGAAGAACATAATTCCCTTCGTGGTAAAAGTGAAGATGAGTACAATATGAATAATGAAATGGACTTTGAAGAAATTAAGAAAAGATTTCAATCTTCTAGTTCATATTCAAAAAATGATAAAATCCATCAATTTTTTAGTAATGTTATATTAAATATAAAATCTTATAACAAACAAAATAGTAAAGAAAATTAATTTAAAATAATAATAATAATAATAATAATAATAATAATAATAATAATAGAAATACATTTAAATAAATAAATAAATAAAATATTCAATAAATTTAATAAAGAAAAATAAAAAAGTATAAAAATAATATAAAAAAAAGGTATTTATTTTAAATTTATACTTTTAATATGTGTTTAAATTTTTGAAGATTAATTGTTTTACTATTATTTTATTGTAATATAAATTTAAACAATATATATATTTGTTCATATGAAATATATAGTACATTAAATATATATATATATATGACAAGAAAACAGAAAAAAAAAACAACTATAATTATTTTTAATATACGATTAAAATTTTAAAATATTTATATAAAATGAAAAGTTTAAATATTAAAATTAGCTTAGAAATAATTATGTAATAATATAAATATATATATTAATTATTAATATCATAAAAATTAACATGTTCCTATTATTAATTCTTTTTTTTTTTTTTTTTGAAAAAAAAAAAAAAAAAAAAAAAAAAAAAAACTTTTTAAATATTGAAAAGATTTTTATAATTTAATTCACCTTTTAAAATTAAAACTTTTACATGTAAATCTTTTTTTTCTATTTTAACAGAAACTCATTTTTTTAATTTTATTTCCTTTTAAAGTAATTTTTTTAAATTAATTAAAAAATGTTGCTTTTTTTTTTTTTTTTTTTTTTTTTTTTTGTTAATTCTTAGTTATAATATATATTAAAAAATAATGTAATATATAGTTTTTAATATAAAAACTATAGTAATTACATAATTTTATATTGATTTATTTTATGCAATATAAGTATTAATTAATGCACATCCTTTATATCAATTATTTAAATATATTGATCGAGAATTTTTTCCTTTTTTTTTTATTTATTTATTTATTTATTCATTATAAATAATAAATTAATCAATTTTATTATCAAAATTTATAATTATTTATAGTTTATTGAAAAGTTTTATAATATTTTAATATATATATATATTTTTTTTTATAATTTAAAATCATTTTCATATTATTTTTTTTTACTAAATTTTTACAATACTATTACTAATCATAAATTTTTATTTATAAAAAATTATTAAAAAATATGTATATCATGTGATTATTATTAATTTATTAAAATTTCCTTTTTTATATATATTGATAAACAAATAGATAAATAAATACTTATTTAAATAAATAATAGAGAAATAAGTAGATAAATAACTAAATAAATTGATAAATTGGTGACTAAATATAAACAAAAATAAAAATAAAAAAAAAATTAATAATTGATAAATTAATAATTTATTAATTAATAGAATTATAATATTAAAATAATATTAATATAATATATATAATATACTATGAATAATATATTTTTTACAGTTTTTTATTTTATTTTTTCTTTTCTTTTATTTTTAGAAAAAATATTATTTATAAAGAAATTAAAATATATAAAACATAAAATATAATAAAGATGGTTAAATTAACTAGTTCTGACGGTCAAGAATTTACTATTTCCAAGGAAGTTGCTTACCAATCTGTTTTATTAAAGAACATGATTGAAGGTATATTATTAAATTAAATTTAGAACTAGTAAAAATGAAAAGAAATTTTGAATAGTATATGCAATAAAACAATAGAAAAAATGATGATAAATTAATAATCCATTATTTTGGCTTTGAAGTTTTTTTTTTTTTTTTTAAAAAAAAAAAAATAGATGACAATTTAAAATTTTAAATGGAATAATTGTTTATAAAAAAATATAAACAAAATAATCTTTATTATTTTCAAATTTAAAATAATAATAATAATAATAATAATAATAAAATGAAATATAAATCGTACAAATATAAATAAATAATATAAATAAATCTTAATAAATTATTTATTTAATATTTTCAAAATATGAAAGTATATTTTTGAATTATATATAAAGATTTTAAATCAAAGAATAATTGTTAAAATATTAATATTATTATTTTATCAAAAATAAATTAGAAGTACTTATAAACCTTATTATTTAAAATTAGGAAATTTCTATATTTTTTATTAATATTTTTTTAAAAAAAAAAAAAAAAAAAAAAAATATTATATTAGTAATAATAATAATATATATATTTTTTATGAAATATTTATGTTTATATATATTATAAATAAATATTTTTAATTTTTGATAACATACATATATATGAAAAAAAAAAAAAAGATGTCCTTGATTCTGAAGAAAACCCAATTCCATTACCAAATGTTTCTGGTCCAATTTTAGTCAAGGTTATCGAATATGCTACTCATCACAAGGATGATCCAGTTAAACCACCAGTTGAAGGACCAAGAACTTCTGAAATTACTGATGAATGGGACAAAGAATTTATGAACATTGATCAAGGTTCTTTATATGAACTTATCCTTGCTGCTAATTACTTAGATATCAAGGATTTATTAGATTTAGGTTAGTTTATAAAAATAAATAAATAAAGCTATAAATTATTATATATATTTTAATAGTTATTATTGGTATTATTACATTATATTGAATTATAATATATTGAGATTTATATATAAATATTATAAATAAAAAAATTTTTTTTAAAATATTTCTATACTAATAATTTTAATAATTATTATAATTCTTTTATATATAAATTTTTTTAAATTATAAATATTATTTTTCGATACTTTATTTATAATTTATTAAAAATATAATATTAAAAAATTTGCTTATATATATCTGTATATTCAATACAACATAAACTTTCCTCATTTCAAACATATTAACCCATTAATTAAATTCTTAATTATATATCAATTGAAATATCCTATGCTTACAATATCAAATAAAACTTAAATTGTAATTAAATAAATACTTTTTTTTAAAAAAAATAAAAAATTTGTTAAAAAATAAAACAAAAAAAATGAAATGGTATCTACAAAGGTTGTAAAACTGTTGCTAATATGATTAAGGGTAAGAAGGTCGAAGAACTTCGCAAATTATTCAACATTCAAAATGATTTTACTCCTGAAGAAGAAGAACAAATTAAGAAGGAAAATGCTTGGTGCGAAGAACATTAAATATTAATAGATTAAATTTCAAAATTTCATAAAGCATAAATTTCAAATTTTCCAATTAAAAAAATATTACGAATATTTTGTTTTAAAATTAAAATGTAGTACTCTAAAGGAATACAAAAAATATAACAATAAATACTATATCTTTTTCTTTTCATATATAAAAAAAATAATTTTATTTTTTTTATAAATTGTAAAGAAAATTATTTTATTTATATAAAATCATAATTATATTCTTAAAAAAAAAAAAGAAATATTTATTTTTTTAAATAAAATTAATAAAATAAAAAAAAATATAAATATATATAATTTGTTTATTTTAATATATTTAATATTTTTTATATTTTTATTTTAAAGATATGCCATAACAATATAAGTAGAATTTTTATTATTTTTTTATTTTTATTTTATTTTTTACTTTATTTTTATTTTTATTTTTATTTTTATTTTTATCTTTATTTTATTATTATTATTATTATTATTATTATTATTATTATTATTATTATTATTATTATTATTATTATTATTATTATTATTATTTTAATAGAAAAAAGATATCTTGGGTATTATTCCTTTTTTTTTTTTTTTTTTTTTTTTTTTTTTTTTTTTTTTTTTTTTTTTTTTTTTTTTAATGTATTTACTTGCTTATTTGTTAGTTTTGACTGTTTTATAATAATAATAATAATAATAATAATAATAATAATAATAATAATAATAATAATCATTCTATATAGATTGGTTTTTTTTTTTATGTAATTTGGATTATATATTAAGGTATATTAGTAAATTATATATATATATAATTAAATGATAAATGAGGGTTGAAAGAAAAATAAAAATTTAGAGCTTATAATAAAAAGATTTTTAGATAAAAAAAATATATATATATATAGTTTGCTTTATATATATATATATATTATTATTATTTTATTATTTTATTATTTTGTTTTCCTTGTTCTTTAATTATAATAAAACATTTTATCACCAATATATTCGCTCATATCTACTTTTGGAAATTCTGACGAAGTGACCAATCGTTCAAAATGAGGTCTAATATCCCATAACGGTACATAGAGTACAAACTCTAATGCAACAAATACATTAAATTCATTTTCTCTAATCTCTTTAGGTGAAACACCCATAATTTTATTTAATATCTTTAGAAGTTGAGGAGTATATATATAGATATATCATTAATAAAAATATAAATAAATAATTAATTGTTTTTATATTTATTTACTATTGATATATATATATATATATTGTATTTTCATTAAATTTTATTTTTAAAACAATTTTTTTTTTTTTTTTTTTAAATAAATAAAATAAAAAGATAATTACTCTTAATAAATTAGCATAAGAAACTTCCTTTGGATCGTTAACTTTGGTAGCTAAAAATAAACATGTTGCTAGTTATAATATAATGAAAAATAAATAAATAAATATAAATAAATAAATAAATGTATCAAAAAAATATTTTTTTTTTTAAATGTTAATTTATATTTTTTATTTTTAAAGGTTTTACAATAATATCAATATCATTTTTTTTAAAAAAAATGTATAAAATATGATTAATAATAAAATAATTTATTACCTCCTATTAGTTTTCTATTATATTTATTTACTTCGTTCTGTTAATAATGCAATATTAAAAAAAAAAAAAAAAAAAAAATAAAGTATATATATTTTTAAGTATATAGATATATAATTAATATAATTTTAATTTAATTTAGCTTTTATTATAGATAATTAAACATGTTTAATAATGATATTAATTTTATTTTTACCTTTAAAATTAATCTTTCAAAATAAACATAAGCTTTAGCAACGCTAGATAATTCTAAATTCTATTAAACAATAATAAATATACATATAATTAATAATAATAATAATAATAATAATAATAATAATAATAATAATAATAATAAATTATTAAATAAATTCTATTAATCCTGTTAATTATTAATTTTGAAATATATAATGATAAACCTAATATATATATATATATTATCTTATTTTTATTATATTTTTACCATTTCTTGTGCAGCTAAATATATATCTTTCTTAACTTTTCTTATTTGTGTAAGTGTTAATGAAGGATCTAAATCAGGATGAAGTTGACGGAATTGTTCATTTAGTTCTCTCTTTAAATCGGACGGTCTTGAATATTGAATAATTGAACTCTATAAAGTATATATATATTCATTATTAAATAGATAAAAGTAGTTAATAAAAGATACCAATATTAATTATAATAATATTAATATTAATATTAATAATAAAAATAATAATAATAAAACATTTAAAGCATTAATATATATATAATTTGTTTGTAAATAAACGTTACCATGAAATAAGGTAATGCAATAATTGTTTTATGTTTTCCGGTGATTAGAGTTGGATCATCTAATACAGTAATATGATAATTATCTGGAGGCTTTCTTTCCAGTGAATGAGAAGGGAACAATAGTTTTGCATAGGACTCTGATGTCTTTAAAACAGCAATAATACAAATAATGATTATAAATGAAATAGAGAATATTATTTATATAATATAAATAATATATAAATATATAAATATATATTAAGATATAATTATAGAAATATAAAATATTTTTAATTTTGAACAATATATAATTTAATTTTTGTTTTATTTTTATTTAACTTTTATTTTTTTTTTTCTTTCTATATATATATAAATTACCTTTTTTCTAATTTGAATATTTGGTAATTTAAATGAAATATCCTTTTTGCTATTTCTATTAAAGATAATAAAAATAATTATAATAATAATAATAATAATAATAATAATAATAATATATATATATATATATATTACAATATTATTAAATTAATATTATATTATTTATAAATAATTTTTTTTTTAGGGTTTGAGCCTTTTAAACCTATTTACTGAATAACAATAAATTTACCTTTTTTGATTTATAAAACTATAATTTCTACTCATAATCCTCGTTTTATTCTCTCTATAACTTTTTGGATTTAATACAGAAAATGTTCCAATAATATTACCCTTTTTATTTTAATATTTATATATATATATATATATATATGTATGTATGATAATATATTTATGAATAAGTTTATATTATTAAAATAATAATAATAATAATAATAATAAAATACAATAAAATAAATTAAAAATAACTATACTAATATATTTTCAAAATATTTTTATATTTTAAATAAACCGAATAAAAATATAAATATATATATATATTTACATTTGGTGAGGTGTAAACTTGAATATTGTTTAATACTGTATTAAATAATTCCTTCTCATGATCATCTTTATTTTCATTATCATAATTTTTTAATTGGGATCCCTTGATAGAAAGATAATTTGAGTTTATACAAGCTTTTTATAAAAATTAATAATTAATATTAATTATATAATATATTATTTAAATGTTAAAAATAAAATATTTGTATTTTATAAATATTAAAATAATAATAATTAATAAATATATATATATATTAATTATTATATATTTTTATATTGAAAAAAAAATTTTTTTTTTTTTTTTTCTTTTCACATATTAATACCTTCTCTATTATATCCATTGAAATTCGTTTTTCTAATTTCTTTTTCCATAAAAGGAATTTTGGTTTTAGCGGTCTGAGATGGAACTAATTGAATATTGGATAAAAACTTTTTTGCTGCTTTTTGACGTTTATCTCTTGCTATTGGCATAGGCGTTAGGTTTAAAGCCATTTGTCTAGTTCTAATCATATTATCTCCTGAATTTGATTTACCACATACAGATAATGTATTGGATTTATCCTGTTTTGAAAGTTCCGTTAAATCTGATAATGAATGTATTCTTCCAAATACTGGGGAATCATTTATACTTTTACGAGCAGACCATAAAGTTTTAAAATTATAATTTGAATTCATTTCACCATTTTTCGTTTTACCAATAATAATTGACAAATTTCTTTTTGATTTTTCAGACATGTTACTTACTTCATTATAGGCAAAAGAATTATTGAAATTATTCTTCAATTCATTTTCTTTATTAAATTCCATATTTTTATTCAAATCATATGAAGAAGGTATTTCAGTAATGGTACCCTGATTAAAATTTACCTGTTCTTTGGAATTTGAAGAATTTGATTCATTGTCACTTCCATCATCATTTAAGAAAAATTTTGGTTTTGTATCTCTCCTTTGTTCTTCTGAATTATCTTTTATACTATTATATGAATTTTCTTTTTTTAAAGGATTTTCATAATGAACTGCATTTCTTTCACTGTTTTCTGGTTCATTTCCTAATTTTATATTTTTTAAAAAACTGAATGCAGCATTCTTACGGTTCTTTTCATTGTTCTCAAGTCTACTAAATATGAATACTTCACTCATTTTTTTATTACTATTTTTTTTTTTCTTTTTTTTTTTTTTTTTTTTTTTTATTTATAAATTATTTTATTTTATTTTGTTAATATTTTTTTTTATTAATTATTATACTGTTAAAAAATGTTTAAAATTTTCTTTTATTAAATCTGATAATTGTAAATAATTTTAATATAAAAAATATATGCACTATTATTTGTAAAAATATAAATATTAATTTTATTATTTTTAATAGTATAAATACTATTATTTCAACTTAAAATTAAAATTATAATACTATAATATTAGAAAAAAAAAAAAAAAAAAAAAAATAAAAAATAAAAAAAAAAAAAAAAAAATTATATAAAAAAAACTATATTCAAATTTTTCTTATTTTCAAATGAATAATTCCTAATTGAAATTTATAATTATTTCTAATATTAAATAAAAATAAAAATTATGTAATATAATATAAAAATATTATTATAATATATTATTAAATAGAAATCGTATATTAGTATTATTATTTTTATACCCGTTAGTCATTTTATATTTCAAAATTTGAAAGAAATAATAATTGAATGAATGATTCAAAATTCTTTTTTTTTTTTTATAAGTTTTATTATTTTATTTTGTTTTGCTTTACTTATTTATTTAATGGACTTATGTATTTTCTTATTATTATTATTTTTTAACAAACCTTTTTTTTTTTTTTTTTTTTTTATTGTAGTTATCTTTATTTCTAACTAATATTCTTAATTTTATATTATATTTTTTTTTCCCAAGAAAAAAAATAATAATCTTTAAATTCAATTTTAAAATTCTACCAATTATTATAAAAATGAAATTAATAATATTTTTCCTTTCTTTTTTTTTTTTTTTTTTTACATTCAGTTTTCACTCTTATTTTTTTTTTTTTTAATTTTTATTCTTTTTACTTTCCATTTACAATAATCATAAAAATTAGACTTAAACCATAAAAGAAACCAAAATAATAAAAAAAAAATAAATTTTTTTATAAAATTTTTATTACTACAAACTTTAATTTTTTTTTTTTTTTTTTATTTAATTTTATTTTTTTTTTTATTTTAAAAAAAAAAATCATTTATACTAAATACGTATTATAATTTTATTAATAATTAAATAATGTATTAAAAATATATTAATTTTTTTTAGCAACATAAGGAATAAACAAAAATTTTTCCCTTAGATCACGTTCATATACATAAATATATTTACAAATTCAATAAATCAATAAATGAAAAAGAAAAAAAAAATTAAATTTAAAATAAATTATAGTCAATTTTTATCAAATTTTTTAAAATATATAACAATTATTGAATTTCTTAACAAAGTTACAAAAGATCGCCTTTTTTAATTTCTGTTAAAGAAATTAACATCTATTAGTTATTATTATAATTGAAATTAATTATTAATTATAAAATTTCTTTTTTTTTTTAAAAAGTATAAGAGTATTAGTAAAATATCAATTATAATTACTTCACTTTTCTAATTTTACTAATTTATAGTTTTTAAAAATAATAAAAAATTTGGGAAATTTTTTTAACCAAATTTTTTTTTTTTAAAAAAAAAAATTTATTAAATTTATTTCTTTTGATAAGTATATCTATATGTTAAAATTCTTTTTTTGTTATATTTATAATTGAATAATAATCATTATTTATTTTGGAAATATAATTAATATTTTTAATATTTTTAATATTTTTATTTTTTTTATTTTATTCTTTTATTTTTAATTTTAAATTATTTTATTGAACTCTTTTGTTAATTATAACAAAATTTTCATATTATTCGTAAACTAATAATTGATTGTAAATCTAACCTTTTATTTATTATTATTACATATTTAAAAAAATTATATATTTAAAAAAATTTTTTTTTTTTTTATATTAAATTTTATATCAAATAAGAAAATAAGTAATTTTTTTTTTTTTAAAAATAAAAAAAATTAGGAAATAGAAATTTCTCCATTATTATTAAAAAAAAGAAAAAAATTTTTTTTTAAATTATAAAAAATAAAAAATAAAAAATTTTATATAATAAATTTTCCACATTCATTATATTTATCATCCAAATTAAATTTTATTTTTCCCCCCTATCTATTAATATATTAGTTTGAAAGTACACTTGTTCAGAATTAAATGTTTAATTTTCAAATTTAACTTATTTAAAAAATTTTTTTTTTCTTATCTATTATTAAATTTTTTTCATTTTTTAAAATATACATAAAAAAAAAAAAAATTCTAAATAGAATTCTAAATATCAAAAATATTTTTATTTTATTTATTATTTAATCATTATTCTTTTTTTTTTTAATTTTTTTATTTAACAAATTTATAGTATGAAGATTTAAAAAATGATATAATATCATATATATAATAAATAATATAATGGTCTAAAAAAATTATTTTGTAAATAATGTATATAATAATATTGTTTTATTTTAAGAAAATATTAAATTAAAAGTATCTATTTATTTAAATATGTCAATAAAATTTTTTTAAAAAATATAAGTTGAAATTGAATGTAAAGTAACAATTTTAAAAAACAAATCGTTAATATAAATATTATTATTATTATTATTATATATTTAATTTAATTTAATTTAATTTAAATAACAATGCTAAAAAGATAATTGATTTATGATTACTGATTTTCATTTAGTTTATTTCTTATTATATTAAAATATATATATATATTTTTTAATTAATAATTTATGTTTTAGTTGGGTGTCATTGGCTTATCTGTAGAATTGGTATCTTTGGAAGGTTGTGAAGGAAGGTCTTCTATTGAATCAGATTTACTTACAAATTTACCTCTAACGCCTGAAAGTCTTTTACTCATTAATTTATATGAGCGATAATCCTAATAAATAATTAATAAATTAATAAATAAATAATTAAACAAACAATTAAATAAATTAATTAATTAAATATAATAAATAAACATATATTATTGGAAATATAAAATTTTAATATAAAAATGAAAACATAAAAAAATTTCTTTTTGTTAAATAATAATTATAATATAATACAAAATAAAAAAAAAGAAAAAAAAAAAAAAATTACCTTTGGTGATACAGATCTAACAATCTTTGAGAATGCTACATCGAAATGTGATGGGCAAACATATATATTTTCAATTTTCTTTGGATCTGGAAGAGTATCCATAAGAGAGAGTGATGTTGAAGCTTTCTTAATGGAGGTTTCATTTTTATAAATATTTGTTCTTAAAGCCGTGACAGAAGCTTCACGAACTAAAGAGGCAAGATCAGCACCACTAAAACCTTCACATCGTGGGTCTGTAGCAATTTTCTCTAAATCAATAGTACTATCTAATGGTGTTTTCTTGGTAATTGTTTTTAAAATATCTAAACGTTCTGCTGCAGTTGGTAAATCTACATAAAGCATTCTATCTAATCTACCTGGTCTTACCATAGCGGAATCAATTAATTCTATTATTTTTAATTTTTTTTTAAAAAAAAAAAAAAAAAAAAAGTTAACAAATTTATATTTTAAATCCGATTTTTGATGATAAAAAATAATTTTTTTATATAATATTATTAATAATATATATATATATACCTGGTCTATTAGTTGCAGCAATAACGAAAACTTGCTTACGATTATCTAAACCATCCATTTCAGTTAAAAGAGTATTAACTAATCTTGCTGATGAAGTTGACTTTTTTTTTTTTTTTTTTTTTTTTTTTTTTTTGTTTTGTTTTGTTTTGTTTTTGTTTTTGTTTTTGTTTTATTTTTATTTACATATATTATAATTAATATAATTTATTTCAGTATTATAATTATTATATTATTACAATTATAAGTTATAAAATTAATACTATTTAAGAATATTAAATTTATTACATTATTATTTTATTATTTTATAACTTACATCAGTATCATTGGAACGTTTTGGACAAATGGCATCCAATTCATCAAAAAAGATAACACATGGAGAAGATGCTCTTGCACGACTGAAGACTTGTCTAATAGCACGTTCACTTTCACCAACATACTACAAAATTATAAAAACAAAAATTTTTATTAATAAGATTTAATTTACATTAATATATATTATTTTAATTTAATTATTAAATAAATTATTAAAAAATATAAAAAAAATTTTTTTTTCTGAAATAAATAAAAATATATACCTTATTTAATAACTCAGGACCTTTTACAGAAATGAAATTGGAATGACTTTCATTTGCTACAGCTTTAGCTAATAAAGTTTTACCACAACCTGGTGGACCATAAAGAAGTACACCCATAGGAGCAGTAATACCTACAGCAGCAAAATATTCTGGATGACGAATAGGCTCAACAACAGCCATATTTAATTCTTCACGAACTGTTTCAAGGGCACCAATATCATCCCATGAAACTCCTGGAACAGTAGCAAAACCTTCACGTTTAGAAGAAGGTTGAACCTTTTTAACGGCCTTTTGGAAGTCTTCTATTGTAATACATATAGGCTTTAATTCTTCTTCTGTTAATGGTTCAGATTTATATTTAATAAACTTTGAAAGAATTTCTAAAGTAATTTCATGCGGTTTTAATTCTTTTTCCTTTTTATTTTTTAAAGTTAGAGAATTGTTTTCTTCTTTTTTAATTTCTACTGGTTTTGATTCAGGTTCATCAATTTCCATGCCATTATTATTATTCATTTTTTCAGAATTATTTTCTTCATTATATTGTTCTTTTGATTTTTCTTCTTCTTCTTTTTCTTCTTCTTCCTCAACAGATGTAAGTAAATTACTATAAATTCTTTCAACAGCAATCATACCAGCTTCCGAAGTTAATGCACTTAAATCAGCACCTACATAACCAGGAGTAAGTTTAGCTAATGCCCTAAAGTTTAAATCATCTGATAATCTTAAATCTTTACATAAAACCTTTAAAATTCTTTTTTTTTTTTTTTTTTTTTTTTTTTTTTTAAAAAAAAAAAAAAATAGAAAAATTATATATATATATTAAATAATTAATAATTATATATTAATTTAAATCAATCAAATAATAATTCAATAATTTTTTAATATCAAGCTATATTTAATAATTATTTATTATTTATCACTAATGTTACTAATATTATTAAGTATTATTATTATTATTTATTTTAACTTACTTTTCACGACCTTCTTCATCTGGTACACCCATACTGATTTCACGATCAAAACGACCTGCTCTACGTAAAGCAGGATCTAACGCATCAGGTCTATTCGTAGCACCAATAATCATTACTGGTCTATTATTTGTCTTTTCAAGGGAAAGATCTTAATAATAAATAATAATAAAGAGAAAATAAGAATTATATTATTATTATTATTATTAAATCATTTAAAATTATTAATCCTATATTCAATACTATTTTATTAAATTTTTTTTATATATTATTTACCATCTAAACATGTTAATAATTGAGCTACAATTCTTCTTTCCATTTCTCTCTGAGCAGTTTCACGTTTTGGTGTGATAGCATCAATTTCATCAATAAATAATAAACATGGTGCTTGTTCCTATATTAATAATAAAGAAAAAAGATTAAAAATATGTAAAATAATATTAACTTAAACTTTGCAATATTTTTTTTTTTTTTTTTTTTTTTTTTTTTTTTTTTTTTGTTTATTTATTTTTTTGAAAATATTTAGTAAATTATTTTATTTACCTTAGCTTCTTCGAAAATTTCTCTAAGTTTCTTTTCAGATTCACCAGACATACCAGAAACAATAGAAGGTGCAGAAATACTTAAAAATGGAACATTTAATTCCTATAGAATTAATATAATACATATATATATACATATACATATTTAATAGTATAAAATAATAATAATAATAATAATAATAATAATAATAATAATAATAATATTATATTCATGTTTAGTATGATTATATGATTGTATATACTTTTTTTTTTTTATTTTTTTGGTCATATATATTATTTTTGGTAAAAAATATTATATTTACCCCTGCAATAGCATTAGCAAGAAGTGTTTTACCACAACCTGGTGGACCATGAAGTAATATACCTCTTGGAGGTTTAATACCCAAATGAAGATGAATTTCCAAATGCTTAAATGGCATTAAAATTAATTGAATAATATCTTGTAATATGTGTTCTATACCACCTACATTTTCTAATTTAATAGTAGGTGGAGCATATTTATTTTCATTATTTGAACCTTTTTATTTTAAAATTATAATATATATATATAATAATATAAAATGAGTATTTATAATTAATTATTACAAAACATCAATATAGATTTTATCCAATTTGAATTAAAATTCCAAGTATTAGATTTCAATTTCAAATTTCAGATTTTAAAATTAAAAATTTCTAAAAAAATATATTTTATAAATTAATAATTAAACATTTAATAATATATTATATTTACCACTACTTTCGTTAGTTTTTCTCTTTTTCGATTCAACATTATCAATGACTGTTCTACTCTTTTTTCTTATTCTCCTTGATGAAGTATTAACAGATGCAGTAGTCATGACGCTTTCAGTATCACTATTGTTGGAAGCTTTTAAATCTGGTGGAGCAGAACTTTGTCTTGGAATATTTCTATTAATAATAACTGATTCTTCAGCTTTTGAATCATCTTTTTTATTATCGTTGGCTTTAGGGTCGACTGAGGAATCAACACTTTGAACATCATTATTATTGTTGTTGTTATTACTATTTTTATACATATTTTGTATAGATCTATTAAAGAAGTTTGTGTCCTATTTTTTAATAAATTTTAAATTAAATTGTATATATATATATATAAATACATATAAATTAATAAGAATTTATGTATTAAATCTGTAAATATAAAATTAAGCTTTATTTTGTCCGTGAAATAAATTTCAATTTAAAAATTAAATAATTATTAATTCCTGAAAATTACTTTAACTTCCATCATTTGAACACCTTCATCCATTTCAAATTCTGAATCTGTATCATCTTCTATTTCAATAATTTCATTATTTTTTTTTAATTCAGAAAAGGCTTTAAATAATTATTAAATAAGTTAATTTATGTATTTATATATATATATAAATTAGTTAATATTAAAATATCATTAGAATAATATTATATATAAGAAAAAAAAAAAAAAAAAAAGAATGAAATTAATAATACTAAAGAATAAATTTCAAACTTTTTTAAAATTTACATAAATTTTTAATAAAATATTTTTTATAAATTACAAAATAATGTTTTATATATTAAACAAATTTTTTATCAATTATATATATATTATATAGATTTTCTTATCAAAAATTTTTTGTTTAAAAATCATTTTCGAATTAAAAGTTAAATTTATTATATTTAAAGAAGGAATAAAAATAATAGCTAGTAATTAAATCATTTTGTTGGATATTTATGCTATTTATTATTCATTTATTTATTTTTAATTATTATTATTACCTTTATCAATTGCTTTTCTGAGTTGAGATTCGTTTTTTCTTCTATATTGAGGTTGCGTTTGACGAGCATATTGTAAGATAGCAGCAGTGTTATTCATTTCACTTTTAATATCATTATTATTACTTTTTTTTAAACTTTCTTGATAGCGTAAAATAACATTACACATTTTTTTGACAAGCTGGTCTTCTAAAGAACCACCTCTTTTACGTTTTACTGTCATTTTTATTATTTATATTATTTTAAAATACTTTATTATTTATATATTATTTTAGGAAAAGACAATTGATAGCTGATTAAAACAGTTATAAAATAAAATTGAAATAACAAATTTCTTAACTATAGTAGAAATATATATATGAAAGGTATATAATATATGAAATGGGAATCACAAATTAATTATGACATAAATTATTTTTTTTTAAAAATTATTTAATATCTTTCTTTTAATATATTTTTACAAGAAAAAAAAAAAAAAAAAAAAAACATATAAAAAAAAAAAATAAATTAAAAATAATGAAATTTTAACCAATCATTTAAATAATTTTAATATAAAATTTCAAAATTATTTCAAAAAAATTTTTTATATCAAAAAAAAAAAAAAAAAAGATTAAATTATATATACCTAATATTATATATTATTTATTGAATACAAACATCTTTAATTTTTATTTAAATACAATATATTTATATATTTAATATAATTTAAACTTTTAATATGTTCATAATATATATTTTTTAATTATGAAATTTAATATAAAGTAAACATATCATTAACAAAAAAATAAAAAACATAAAAATATATAATAATATATTTTATATAATATATATTATATAAAAAAACATAAAAATCTTCAAAATTAGTATATTTACATTATGAACTAAACTT
Organism: Neocallimastix lanati (nom. inval.); assembly: GCA_016946835.1. Classification (NCBI taxonomy): domain Eukaryota; kingdom Fungi; phylum Neocallimastigomycota; class Neocallimastigomycetes; order Neocallimastigales; family Neocallimastigaceae; genus Neocallimastix; species Neocallimastix lanati (nom. inval.). The sequence goes on along the minus strand of JACVTC010000020.1, from coordinate 1,398,314 downwards.
AAATTAATCATAATATAAATCTACTAATAATTAAAATTTTTATGTTTTTTGAAATTTTAATGATTTAAATTATTGAGTCCTAATTGATAAATTATTATTAGCAATAATGCTCAGCTATATTATATCATTTTATGAGAGATATTACATTTTTCAATATATATATATATATTTATTATTAAATCTTTAAAATTAAAATTATTAAAATTTTAACATATTTGGATTTTCTTAAATTTACAGGAAAAAAAAAAAATTATATTTTAAATTCTTTTAATTATAAAAATAAAATCCTTTGTATTGTTATATTAGAAAGATTTGTTAAAAATATATATTTCATATGGGATAGTGCATTTCTGACTCACACGAGATTAGTTATAAGCCACATATTTTTAAAATAGCGATATATATTGAACATATATGCATTGTTGTTAATTGAATAACATAGCTATGTTGTTTATTTATTTATACATGTTCCAGAAATTCAATGAACAATAAAACAGCAATGAATCAATATAAATAATAGTGTTTTTAGCATTTACAAACCTAGCTAGTTTGAGAATATATGGCATATATTTAACCACGTTGAACGATCAAAAGCATATGTTGTTCAACTAGCTAGGTTTTGCATAACTAACCTATATTGTATATATATATTAAATATAAACGATTATTGTTCATATATTAAAATATAACGATTATTGCTAATATTTTTATATAAACTATTGTTGTTATATTATATATATATGAACAATATTGCTATATTATTATATAAACTATTATTATTAATAATATTATTATATGAATATTATTGCAATATGCTGAATGCCTTTTTTGATACAAACTAGCTATATTTATCAATCAAACAATGCAAAACATATATCGTTAATCATATACAATCATAGCATGTTGTTGTTTAAGGCATTCAAAATTGAAACAACTATTAATTATATATATTAATAATATAAACAATATAGGTTGTTTGATTGTATTTGTATTCCAAATATATGCATTTTATTGTTCAAACTAGTATCAACTTAAACAATTATGTTTATATATGTATTTTGATAAACATTGATGCTAAATGGCATACAAATACAATATATCAACATTCTGGAACATATATATATAAATGAACAACATAGGGTTTTGATGCTAAAACTATATTAAAACAACAGGCAAATTCATCAAAAAAATAAATAAAAAAAAATAAAATAAAATAAAATAAAAGGCATAATCATATATATGCATAGTTTTAGCATAAACATAGCATAAATATACATATATTAGCAATATATGCTTATATTATTATTAATATATCAAAAAGCTATGTTGTTAATTAATTAAACATATGCATATATTGCTAATATATATGATATAGCTATATGGTTTATTGAACAACTTAGCTATATTGTTAATTGAATATCAAAGCTGTATCGTTAATTGAACATTCAAAACATATATAGTTTATATACAATCATAGCTGTTTTGTTCATTGAATTATACAGGTTCCAGATTGTTAATAAACAATATAGTTTTTAGCATATATATAGCATAAAACCGTATTGTTTATATACATACAATTTCTGGAGCCTTAATTAATAAATGTAAAATGGTATAATTTTTGTATAAATATATGCTAAAAACCATATGATTTTAAATATTCAAAAAACTGAAAATATTGAATGAAATAAATGAACGTTTAAATGAGACGAAGCGAAAGTAGGGGAGTGAGAGATCGAGCACGTAACGTAGTGAAGCTTCGTAGAGACTCGAGATCACCCGAGAGTGAGCGTAGTCGAATCAGTGAATGAAGTTGAATGAAAATATTGAGGTTTTTTGAATATTTAAAATCATATATAAATTTTTTATATAAATAAATAAATAAATAAATAAATAATAATTAAAAAAAATAAAAAAATAAAATGAAAAAAAATAAAATAAAATATATAAAAATTTACAAAAAATAATATAAGCCATGTATATTTTTTATCATTACTATATAATATTAAAATCATGTGAAAATATTGAAAATTCACATAAATTTTGCTCTATTTAATTTTTTTTTTAATAAAAGTATTATAATTTAGTTATATTAAAACTGATGAAATTGTGAATTGCAATAAAAAATATTGAAATTTCAAAAAAAATTTTTAAAAATTGAAAAAAAAAAAGTAGTATTTAATAATAAGACTCAATAATTTAGAGTTTTAAAAAAAAAATAGGTATAAATATTATTATTTATACTTTTATTTTTTTTTTCATAACAAAAAAGTTTTATAATATTTTCTATAAATATAATGTGAAATTATTTATTATCGACATAAAATTATTTTTAATAAAATTATATTGAAAATAAATATAAAAACTTGTATATAAAAAAAAAATTTTTATATTAATTGATTTAATGAAATTTTTATTTGAAATTTACTTATTTAAATAACCCATAAAAAAAAAAAAAAAAAAAAAAAAAAGTGAAATTGGAAAAAATAAGGTATATAGTTTAAAGATTAATCTTTTTTTTTTTTTTTTTTTTTATACATGTACATATAATAATTCTAATTTATTATTTTATTATTTTATTTTTTATAAATATTTTATAGGAAAATTTTTTTTTCATTGTTATTATTAATAAGAAATTATAAACAAATCAAATAAAATCTATCTATCTATCTATATATAATATAAAATAGATCATTTTTCCAATTTTTATCCTGTTCGGGAATAATACATATAAAGTTTCTGGTTCGACTCCGCGACTTTTCTCCTTAATTTTTATGAGGTAATTTTCATTATCTTAGAGTATTATTCCCTATAAATGAAATTGGTGTTTGCTCGCCATGAAAAGTATTCCTTTTGCTAGATTATAATATTTACAATATTTACTAGTACAGAGGATTATTGTAATTGTTCCTCTCTCGATGATGGTTCATGAGTTCACTGAAAAGAAGCCTGTCATATAAAGCGGCTTATAGAGAATGTTTTTCATATTAGCCTTGCTTAGAGAGGCTCACCAAAACGATACGGCAAAGAATCCAATGAGAGTCTGATACGTTTAAGGAAGGCTCTATTGTCCTTTCCTCTCGTTAATCCCAGTCTGGAAAAAAAAAAGATTAATTTTAAAGATTTTTATAAGATGAATCATATTTTTTGTAATTTTTTTTTAATAAATAATATATAATATATAATATATACATATATATATTTCTGGATAAAAAAGTAAAGATAATAAAAAATATATATTGAAAAACTTTTATAATATAAAATTTTTTAATAATAATAAATAAATAAATAAATAAATAAATAAATAAGGAAATAAAAGTAAATAAATTAGGAAATAAATAAGGAGAAAAAGTATGGATTAAAATGTCATTATGATTATTTTATTAATTTTGTTTAGTTATAGTAAAATTTAAAAAAAAAATGGTTAATAAAATATCAAAAATTGAAAATGCATTTCAACTATTTTTTTTTTCTATTAGGACTGTTTAAAAATACCTAAAAATTTTATAATTAATTAAAGTGAAAAAATTATATATACCTATATATATATTTATAAATATTTTTTTTTGAAATTGCTTGAGTGGATATAGGTATAAAATATAATTTTATATTATTTAATAATTTTAAAATTTTTAGTTAATCTATTTTGATTTGATAATATAAGTTAATAATTAATTTTTTTTTTTTTTTTTTTTTTTTTTTTTTTTTTTTTTTTTTTTTATTATATTATTATTATTATTATTATTATTATTTATTAATTTTCTAGTATCATATCCATTATAGCTATATAGGATTTTACCATTTTATTTGGTATAAAAATTAATTTAATATTATTTTCAGAACAAATTTTCATTTTTCGTCTATCTGAATGTTCTCTTGAGGCGATTCCTATATGTTCTCCACCATTAATTTCAAATGCTATTAATGGTTTAGGATCTGTTCCACTTAAATCATAGAGAATGGAATCAAATTCCATATCTGTATTATATCTATTTCCAAATAGATTAGATAATTTAACATTTCTTTTTACCTCATATTTTTGATAACATGTACAAAAATGAGACATTGTGACGAAAAACTCATCTTCAGCTTGACTACCATTGGAACGACCAATTTCAACAAGAATAGATTCATTAGAAGGAACAATAATATTTCCATTATTTTTTACGTATTTTATAAGAGTGTTGAGATCATCTTCTTGATTGGAGAGTTGATCAACCGCCTCTGTATCTGCAGCAATAATTAATTTTTTTTTTGCTCTTGTAATGGCTACATTAATTAATTCAAAATTATTATTGATCCATTCATATGTTTTTTTCTGTGTTTTTAGAGAGATAGCTAATGAAAAAATAATAGTATCCTTTTCTGCTCCTTGCAACGAATGAATCGTACCACAGTGGACATCATTTATGTTTTCCTTTTTTAACATCATATTGATAAGATCCCTTTGATTGATGAAAGGGGTTATAATTGAAACATTATGAATATCATTTCTTTTAATATAATTTACGATTTCCGAAGCTTCATCAAAGGCTTCATTTCTATATTTTACATTTTGATTTTCGATCTCTAATATTTCTAAATTCCCATCACTTTTAAGGTGAGATAAATTTAACTCATTATTATAGTAACGTTGATTAGAAAACTTAATAATTTTACGGCCACATCGATAATGATAACTTAACAAAATATTTTTTGAAATTTTATCGTTGAAAAGCATCACATCAAGGATCGAATTCTTTTTATAATTATAATTTTCTGATATGTGAAATTCATCCATGAGGGTTTTATTGACAGAATCATCCAAAACAATCACTGGTCGTAACTGTCTTGGATCTCCAACTAATACTAATGACTTTGCTTTTGTTATCGGTATTAATGCAGTCGCTATATTACATTGTCCTGCTTCATCCATAATCACTGTATCAAACATAAATTTAGGGGTTCCTAATCGTCTAGAGGATATATTTGTTGAAAGGATAATAGGAAAAACTTTAGTTAATAGTTCCATATTACTATCGTCAGAACACCAATTATTAAATTTTTTTACACGAATATTATCATCACGAATTGAGCATACACTAATTAAAGAAGAATATATAGGGTCTTTTAGATTATTAATACATTGATAGGATTTATAATAAAAATATTCGGAAACCTGTTCATTACTTTTAAATGGAGTATAACTATTAACAATATCTTTATTAGTAATTATTGGTAATTTATCTAATTCTTCTTTATCCTTTTCCAATTTCATTTGAATTTCATCAATATTAGTATTACTATTTTCATTTTTAATTGATTGAATTAAATCCTTTTTACTCTTTATACGGTTTTGAAGCTCTTCTCGTCGTTCATATATTTCTAATAGATTAAGAAACTTTTCATGATTTTTCTTATCATTTATCTTAATTTCAACTAAATCTTTTTCCGGCTTAGAGATATTCGTGTTCATTTCATAATATTCTTTTATTTTTTTTGTTGCCTTCTTCAAATCATCATAATTTCCTAATCGTATATAAGGAAATGGAATAGTTTCTTTATTATATTTAAAATCATCTAATTTATCTCTGATTCCGTCTACCGGTTTATTATTGGAAGAACAAACCAGTATTTTTTGATCATTATAAAATCCACTCATGATAATATTTAAAATGGTTTGAGTTTTACCTGTTCCAGGTGGACCTCTTACATAGGTCGTAGGATATTTTAATGAATTATAGATGACTCTGGCTTGATCAATATTAATTTGTTCATCATATATTACCATAGAAAAGTCTTCCTTTTCCACGTGATTTATTTTTGTGTTACTACTAAAAAAAGATTTTAAAGGATCTGGTAACATCTTTCTTCTGTATTTATCTTCTATGACAGAGTAGGTTTCCGTTAAATTAACATTAATTTCCCTCTCCAGTAACATAATTTCTGGTTTAGTATTAATGTATTCTCCATACCATAAATTTTCTGAAATAATATCTTCATATTCACTTTGATTCGACTCAAATGTTCTCGTAAATTCATCTACATCCATCTTTATATATTTAAAAATGGAATGAGGTCGACCTTCTATCATAAAACTTTCATTAAATCTCAATTGAGGTGAAATTACTAATGATTTTCTTTCCGGATCCAAGGTTAATACGTAATAACATACTACATACTTTTTTTTACTGCTATCAATTGAAAGTTTATTAATAATTAGGGTGTAATGTGAATTGGAAAAATTTTTTATTTCATAATGGTAAATATCTGATATGATTTTTTTTTCTTGGGTTTCATTTAATTTAATTTCTAAATTTTTCATTAAAAGATTTAAATCGATTCCAGAAACGCTTTCATAGTTTTTCTGAACTGGATCAACATCTAATTCATTACATTTAATATAATAATTCAAAATATTATTACTATAATGGTCATAATTTAACCATTTACAGCTTTCAATATTTTGTTCTATTTTCTCAATGAGTTCATCTGGTCTATCATATGACGTAAATTCTATAACTTTTGCAGATTTTATTCTTTTAAAATTTATCCATGAATTTATTGTATTTAACTTTGCTTTTTTATCATTAAATATTGAAACATAAAGATCTTTGGTATAAAATCTTATATCTAAAACAGCTATCCAAAAAAAAGTATTTTTATTAAGATTATTAGTATATGAAATATCTAGCCATTTCTTTTCTTTTATGGCTTTTGATATATTATCTCCAATATTCATCTTATAAAAAAAAAAATTATATATGTATATATATATAATTTAAATTATTATTTTTAAAGAGTCTAACACTTAATTTCAATTCAATAGTAAATTGAAATCATTATATATTTTATATTTAAAAAGATATTAACAAAATATAAAATATATATATATATATATATATATAGATAAATAGAGTTTTTTTATACAAAAAAAAAAAAAAATAAATTTTAAAAAAAAAAAAAATAAAATAAAATAAAATAATTTAGAATTCCGTTTATAGTTTTTTGTTTTTTAAAAAAAAATAAAAATAAAAATAAAAATAAAAATTAATTAAAAAAAAAATTAGAAAAAAAAAAATAAATATATATATTTAAATTATTATAAATGTATTAGTAAAAAATATATAAATATTTTAAGTCCTATAGTACTTATTTTATTTTCAAAATTTCAAAATTAAAATTTATTATAAATTTTTTTTTTTTAAAAAAAAAAATTCAATTTAACAATTTAATCATTTAAATGAAAATTAATTATGAGTAAATTAAAAAAAAAAAAAAAAAAAAAAAAAAAAGGAAAAAAAAAGAAAAAAAGAAAAATGTATTAAAGATATAATAATTTTTTTATCTTATAATTTTTAACTTTATTTGATATAAAGTAGTACAAAATTTCGAATGTATGTTTATATATATTTTCTGTATCATAGTTAACTTATATGTACTGTACATATAAGTTAACTATGATACAGAAAATATATATATGTGCAGTAGCATATTTGTTTATTTAATAATAATTAAATATTAAATTTATATCTTTTTGATAATAATTATTTCATTTTTTTTTTTTATTTTAATATGTTATTATTGTAATTATAATAATTATAATTATAATACTTTAATTCATATAAAATTTATAATTCTATATATTAGAATATATTACTAATATATTACCTATTTCTTATAAATATATTAAATTATATATATTAGAAATAGAGGACTCTCTTGTAAATTTTAGGAATTAGAATTATTATTTTAATTGTACGAATATTATAATTTTATTAATAAAATTTACTAGACTACCATTATTTAAAAACTCACTCCCGCATATCAAGTATTAATACACATGACTATATGATCATGTATAATTAAAAAATATAATATAAAATAAAATATGAAAATCTTTTTTTTTTTTTTTTTTTTTCCTAACTTTCGATGTGTACCGCCCTTTAGCCACTCAAGGTATAGGGAATATTGAGGTAGTTGCAACACTTTTGTATGCTTTCACATTGGCGGATAGTGTCCCTGCTAGAGGGCTTTACTGAGTGTTCAGCATTGGCACGCTGACATGCATATTAATGTTGAGAATTTTCTTGTACGCTTTTTCTTAAAATGCCTCTCCAGTTCCTAATTTCTCATCGAAGCAAGGCCAGCGTAAAATAAGAAAAATAAAATATAATTATACCGTGAATGAGATTTTAACATTGAGACTTGAGCAACATAAAAGTCACTTATATACTATTTAATATTGATACAATTCGATTCGTTGAAGCTCTTTTAGGGTGACAGAAGAATGTAAACTTATAAAATATATTTATTTGATTGGATTAATAATATTTAT
>JACVTC010000020.1:1377500-1385000 GCA_016946835.1 Neocallimastix lanati (nom. inval.) | reverse complement strand
CCAAATAGATTAGATAATTTAACATTTCTTTTTACCTCATATTTTTGATAACATGTACAAAAATGAGAGATGGTGAAGAAAAACTCATCCTCAGCTCGACTACCGTTGGAACGACCAATTTCAACAAGAATAGATTCATTAGGAGGAACAACAATATTTCCATTACTTTTTACGTATTTTATAAGATTGCTGAGATCATCCCTTTGATTGGAGAGACGGCGAATCGCCTCTGTATCCGAAGCAATAACTAATTTTTTTTTCGCTCTTGTAATGGCTACATTAATTAATTCATAGTTATTATTGATCCATTCATATGTTCTTTTCCGTGTTTTTAGAGAGATAGCTAATGAAAAAATAATAGTATCCTTTTCTGCTCCTTGCAACGAATGAATCGTACCACACTGAACATCAGTTATTTTTTCCTTTTTTAACATCATATTGATAAGATCCCTTTGATTGATGAAAGGAGTTACAATGAAAACATTATGAATATTATTTCTTTTAATATAATTTACGATTGCCGAAGCTTCATCAAAGGCTTCATTTCTATATTTTACATTTTTATTTTTGATATCTAATATTTCTAAATTTCCATCACTTTTAAGGTGAGATAAATTTAACTCATTATTATAGTAACGTTGATTAGAAAACTTAATAATTTTACGGCCACATCGATAATGATAACTTAACAAAATATTTTTTGAAATTTTATCGTTGAAAAGCATCACATCAAGGATCGAATTCTTTTTATAATTATAATTTTCTGATATGTGAAATTCATCCATGAGGGTTTTATTGACAGAATCATCCAAAACAATCACTGGTCGTAACTGTCTTGGATCTCCAACTAATACTAATGACTTTGCTTTTGTTATCGGTATTAATGCAGTCGCTATATTACATTGTCCTGCTTCATCCATAATCACTGTATCAAACATAAATTTAGGGGTTCCTAATCGTCTAGAGGATATATTTGTTGAAAGGATAATAGGAAAAACTTTAGTTAATAGTTCCATATTACTATCTTCAGAACACCAATTATTAAATTCTTTTACACGAGTGATATCATCATAAATTGAGCATACATTAATTAAAGAAGAATATATAGGGTCTTTTAGATTATTAATACGTTGATAGGATTTATAATAAAAATATTCGGAAACCTGTTCGTTACTTTTAAATGGAATATAATTATTAACGATATCTCTATTAGTAATTATTGGTAATTTATCTAATTCTTCTTTATCCTTTTCCAATTTCATTTGAATTTCATCAATATTAGTAAAGGTACTTTCATTTTCAATTAATTGAATTAAATTCTGCGCACAATCAATACGGTTTTGAAGTTCTTGTCGTCGTTCATGGTTTTCTAATAGATTAAGAAACTTTTCATGATTTTTCTTATCCATTATCTTAATTTCAACTAAATCTTCTTCCGGTTTAGAGATATCAGTGCTCATTTCATAATATTCTTTTATTTTTTTCGTTGCTTCCTTCAAATCATCAGAATTTCCTAATCGTATATAGGGAAATGGAATAGTTTCTTCATGATAGGTAAAGTTATTCAGCTTATCTTTGATTCCATCCACCGGTTTATTATTGGAAGAACAAACCAGTATTCTTTGATCATTATAAAATCCACTCATGATAATATTTAAAATGGTTTGAGTTTTACCTGTTCCAGGTGGACCTTTTACATAGGTCGTAGGATATTTTAATGAATTATAGATGACACTGACTTGATCAATATTAATTTGTTCATCATATATTACCATAGAAAAGTCTTTCCTTTCTACATTATTTACTTTTGAATTACTAGAAAAAAAAGATTTTAAAGGATCTGGTAATACCTTTCTTCTGTATTTATCTTCTATAACAAAGTAGGTATCAGTTAAATCAACACTAATTTCTCTTTCCAACAGCATAATTTCTGGTTTAGTATTGATGTATTCTCCATACCATAAATTTTCTGAAATAATATTTTCATATTCTGTTTGATTCGACTCAAATGTTCTCGTAAATTCATCTACATCCATCCTTATATATTTAAAGATGGATTGTGGTCGACCTTCTATCATAAAACTTTCATTAAATCTCAATTGAGGTGTAATTACTAATGATTTTTTTTTCGGATCGAAGGTCAATACATAATAACATACAATATACTTTTTTTTACCTTTATCAATGGAGAGTCTATTAATAATTAGGGTGAAATGAGAACTAGACACATTTCTTATTTCATAATGGTAAATGTCTGATATGATTTTTCTTTCTTGGGAATAATTTAAAGTATATTCTAAATTTTTCATTAAAAGATTTAAATCAATTCCCTGAACGCTATCATACTCTTTCTGAACTGGATCAACATCTAGTTCATTACATTTAATATAATAATTCAAAATATTATTATTAAAATGGTCATAGTTTAACCATTGACAGAGTTCCATATTTTGTTCTATTTTCTCAATGAGTTCGTCTGGTCTATCATATGACGTAAATTCTATAACTTTTGCAGTTTTTATTTTATCAAAAAAAATCCATGAATTAATTGTATCTAAAATTGCTCTTCTATCGTTAAATATGGAAACATAAAGTTCTTTAGTATCAAATTTTATATTAAAAATTGCTATCCAAAAAAAAGTGGTAGTACCACGAGTATTAGTATATGAAATATTTAGCCATTTCTTTTCTTTTATGGCTTTTGATATATTATCTCCAATATTCATCTTATATAAATAAAAAATATATAATATACATACATACATACATACATATATATATATATATACTTTTAATTATTATTTTTAAGAGTGTTTAAAACACAATTTCATTTCAATAATCTATTGAAAACATTATATATAATATAATATATTTAAGAAGATATTAATAAAATATAAAATATAAATATATAGCTGTTATATACAATAAAAATTAAATAAAAAAAAAAAAAAAAAAAGTAAAGAATTCTTTTTTTTTTTATGTTTATATGTTTATAATTTTTTTTTTTTTTTTTGTTTATATGTTTATAAATTATTATTTATTTTTTTTTTTTTTTTGAAAAAATAAATTTATATATATAAAATATATAATTTTATATATTATATATTTTATAGAATATATAAATGCATTATATAAAGTAAATATAAATATTTTATGTCCTACAAAATATTTTATTTTTATTTCTAAAAAATTAAATTCAAAAATTTGACCAATAAGATGAAGCTTTTCATCTAAATGCAAATTAATTATGAATTAAATTAAAAAAATGGAATTAAACAAAATATAATTATTTTTTATATTATTATTATTAAAAGCAAAAAAAAAAACAAAATTAAACAATATATACATATATATATATATTTTATTGTAAGTAAAAACTAAATTATTATTATTGATCTAAAACAAATATGTGTAGTAACATATTTGTATATTTAATAATAATTATTAAATATTAAATTTATATCTTTTGATAATAATTTTTATAATATATTATTAATTATTCATTATTATATTATAATTACTATTATAATATATATTAAATTACATATTATTTTATAATATATTATATTATATTATTTATTTTATAATTATATATTATTATATTAAAATATAATAATATTTTTATATTTAACTTTAATAGGATTTTTATTATATTATACAATATATTATTATGTATTATTTTATATTTATTTTTTTATTTTACATATAATATACATTTATTATTTAAATATAGATATTGTATTCTTATATATATATAATTTATATTATATGTTTAAAATATATTTCATACTATTAAATTTTATAATTTTAAAATGTAATTTCTTAATAATAACCAATTTCTAATAAATTAATTTAGAAAGGGGTTTTTTAGTTTTTAGGAAAAGGAATAATAAATTAAATAAAGATATAACTATATTATTATAATTAAAATATAGCACATAAAAGTCCCGTATATCAAAAATTGGTGGAGATATCGGGGATGTGCAATAATATAGTTGTATTATTTTTATAAGTGTTTTATTAAGAGATATATTTTTATTATAATTATTTTCCTGTGTTAATTTATTAAGTTTAAATAAAATATTAGTTGAAAATTAATAATTACGCGTCAAAAAAAAAAAAAAAAAAAAAAAAATTATATATATATATTATTTTATTCTTATTAATTAAAGGCAGCTGGGAATTTGGACCAGGATAAAAACGAATAAGTCTTTAATTACTATTTAGATTTAGTTAGTAGTGATAAGTTAGTTAATTAATTGTAATATTTTATTTATAATTAAAGATAACTGGGAGTTTGAACCAGTATAAAAACGAATAAGCCTTTAATTATTAACTATTAGTTTATTATAAAAAAAAAAAAATAATAATAATAATAATAATAATAGAAGTAATAAATAGTATTAATTAGTAAATTAATTAATAAGTAGTAAAAAAAAAATTATATATGTAATAATAATAAATAATAATTATAATAATATTAATATTGATAATAATACTTAGTAACAAAAATAAATAGTAAAAATTTTTAATAGTGATAAAATATATATTTAATTTTTATAAATTATTGAACGCGTTTTATTAGTTAATAAGACTATATATTATTGTATTTATATATATATACTACTCATTATTTGGAATTTTCTTAAAATGTCAAGTTCACCTACTACTTCGACAACTCTAGTGGATAACGATGATGTCGATACTAGAACTCTACCAAGGATTGGAGGTGTTCATAAAGATGCAGAAATTTGGAAGTTTCGTATTACTGACTGGTTTAGAAGGGAACGTATTGTAACGGATGCAGGAAAATTCAGTTATATCATTGCATCCTGTGAGGATGATATAGTTCGTGTACTTCATATGGAACAAGTCAAGTTGAATCGGATTCTAACACTAGATGAATGTGTATACCTAATTAAAAAGAAATATTGGAGAGAAAATCTGAAAGAAGACAAATTAAGACAAATTAAGAAAATTATGATCAATCCAAATGAAAGTATTTACGACTTTAATACTAGATTCTTAGAGTTATATGATCAATTAGATTCCGCAGACCAATCTTCCTTCTCAGTGATCGACTATGAAAATGCCTTGAGACCTCGTAGTAGAATTTATGAAAGAATCGCCATGGCTGAAGCTCCTGACCTTGAAACTGCCTGTAAATTAGCTGAGAAATATGAAAATATATTAACTCAATCTCAAGGAAACCAAGAAATGTGGGGTCCTTATGGTAATATCAATAATTATAATAGAAGAAATAATTTTTCCCAATCTGGTAGATCAAACTTTAATAATGCTTTCATTGATCAATATAATAATAATTCAAATTTCACTCCATTTAATAATAATTTTAATACATTTAACAATTCAGGAAATTTTAATAGAATAAGAAGATTTAATAATGTATCATTAAATTCATCATCTAGAATGAATTCTAGCGTTTTGAGAAATTTTAGAAACCCAAATTTTAATAGTTTTAATAATAACAATAATCTTGGTAACAATAATTTTAATAATAATTATAACAATGGTAATAATTATAATAATAGTAATAACAATAATCGTAATATGAATCACAATACAAATAATTATAATAATAATTCTGATGTTATAGACGATTTAACTAATCAAATGAAAAATTTAAAAATTAAAACCTGTTATTTCTGTCATCAACCGGATCATGTTTTAAAAGATTGCGTTGCTTTTGATAGATTCCAAAATGATCCAAATTATGAAAATTATATTAATTCCTTATATTCTCAAAAAAACTAGATAATGGAAGAAGGCTAACTTCCTTTAATCAAAATGCCAACCCTAGTATAATTGCAGCTACCTCATGGAATGATAATTACAAAAATATTATTGCTGCTGCAAAACGTAGTAGAGATGAAAAATATTCATCCTTACTACCAAAAACAAAAAGAAAAATTAATAATGAAGAATTAAGCGAAAATGATTATACTAATAAAATGTATTATAATACAATAAATAATTCACCTAAAATAAAATATAATTTAAGAAATAGAAATATTGTAGAGTTACCCCTTAAGAATAAACCAAAAATTAATTACAATATTAATAATACTAAAAATTTTAATCATGATATAACTAATAAACATGACAACGAAAATGTGGATAATAATACATTGGAAAGTATTAATGATGGAAATTTAGATAAACTAAATATTAACAAAACGAAGGTATTGAACAATAATGATTTTGAAAGTATAGGTAAGAAAATAAGGAATAATGGTTTGGATATTGTGGATAAAGCAGATTTGGATATTATGGATAAAGCTGACTTGGATGTAGAGAACAATAATAAAAATAAAACGGATAACTTGAACACTCAAAATGAAGAAATTGGTAAAAATAGTAAAGTTAATAATCTAAATAAAATTGGAATTGGAAATAGAATGAACCCTACCAATGATAAAGAAAGAGATAAAACGAAGGACAAAGCTACCAGAGTTGGTCAAATAATTCAATTGTTAGAGGGTGTTGAACCATACGATATTGTGGAAGAATTGAGAAATACCCCAGCTAATATTAATTTGGCTCAGTTATTAGGAATTAGTAGTGCCTTGCGTGCCGATGTTAACAGAAGTTTCAAAAAATTGAAAACAGAAGAGGAAACAATCATAGGCTATGCGGAATGTTACGATGACATCGAAAATTTTGAGATTGTCAACAATCCGACACATTGCTACTGTACCAGGGAAGTCCAGGAACACGATATTGCTGTGGTCAGTGGTTCCGTTGATGGTTATCCTGCCGCTATTTTAATTGATGGTGGTAGTAACGCGAATTTAGTAACTAGGAAATTTCTCACAAAATTCATCAAAAATTATACTGTTGTAAGAACTACCTCTGGCAGAGTACATCAAGCTTTATCTGATGTTGAAGAAAAGGTTTATGAAATAGTTCAACTTGAAGTACAAATTGGAACATTAAAAATTAATACTGAATTTAGAGTCGTGGATAACGGTGATCCTATTTTTGATATAATTATTAATTTAAAAACACAAGCGGATTATAAGTTGCTAGTAGATGCTAATTGTAAATATTTATATGTGAGAAATAAAATTAATAATATCAATGGTATTTTCAGTTTTAACGTTGTACCCTTAGTACCATTAGAGGACGTTCAAATTTTTCAATCTCAAGCTATGTTTTGTTATATAATAGAAAATCCACCTTCTACAATAATTAATAATATTAATAGTATTAATGAGAATGTTGATAAAAATAAAATTCTTGAAGTATTAATTGATAATATGGATATCAAAGATTTGGATTTTAAGGCAGAATTCAAAAAAATATTAAATTCTTATACAGATGTTATAGCCGTTTCCAGTGATGATTTGGAACCTTCAGAATTACTACCTCACCATATTGAACTAATTGCAGAAAATAAAATAAAATAAAATAAAATAAAATAAAATAAAATAAAATAAAATAAAATAAAATAAATAGTTAAAAAATAAAGTACAGATT